>JAQGAF010000077.1:0-89977 GCA_034687865.1 Kryphioiulus occultus | reverse complement strand
ATTCAAATCGGAACGAAGTAAATCGTGAATAAAATAATTATCAGCATAAATTGCTGATATTTCTGTCAATCATGCACGCAAGTAAGGTCCGCTGAATAACTGGTAAGTTAATTTTTTATTGATTTGCGTGTTTTTAAAAAACGTAGTATAAACTAAAATGTAACATGCGAGACCAATTTGGAATTTTGTTTGCTTACATGCCCTAAATAGAACGAATTGAGCAAGTTGAAAGCCGTCGAAAAGCTGCGTTCTCACGGGTCAATTTTTGTCGATCAACTCTGTTGAAAGCTGATTGAAATGTGAGAACACGCTTTTCAACAGAATTGAATCCGAGTGCAATGATTGGTTGAATGAAACAAAGTTCTCTACTCTTCAACTTTTGGTCTTTCAACGGCTTTCAACTTGCTCACTTCGTTCCATTTAGAGCACGTAAACAAACAAAATTCCAAATTGGCCGCGCACGAATTTGAATTGTCGCCAGAATTGTGTTCTGTTCCTCTTTCAAGTTACATTTAACTCGAATTTGGGAAAAATACTGCATGCGTAATTGTGCTCGACGCCATCTTCAACTGTAAGTTTCACACATTTTTTTCGAAACGTCGGAACAGAAATTAAACAATTATCGGTCAACATTTGTCGATCAATAATTGTTGATCGATATTGACCGACAAAGATTGACTCGTGAGAACGTAGCTTAAACGCAACTCGTTCATTTTTCTATTGAACGTTCATCGTGCGCATACGATTAAACTCGTATTAGAAAAATAGTACGAGGAGAGACAATTTCAGGAGAGATGTATTATGCCATCCTCCAGTATTCGTTGAAAGATCACAAATATCGATATATATGCACACATAGTATTTGATAAATTCGAAAGGTAGCAATCAAATAGCAGCAAAATTCTAGCGAACTTTTATGTCAGTGTATTTATAAATTTATAACATTTTTTTTCAATTTTTCTCATATACAGTAACTCGGTTTTAAACTAAGAGCACCTCATGTGGTGTTGTTAATTATATAACAGCTAGTCAATAGCAAATAATCATAAAAAATAACAATGGGTACTGAAGTTGATATTTAATTAGTCATAATTCTAACTACTGTCTTTATAAAGAAATTAATGCTCGCTGGCACCGAGGATTCCTTATTTTCAATAAAGGGTTGGAGTCGAATAATTTGCGATCATTTTATTGCGATCAAAACTTCAAATATTTCTTTCATCTATTCACGTCGGCATGTTGAACATTCAAATATTCAACGTTTTAGTATCAGACTTTATCATCTCGTTCAATACTGATCTAAATGAACACCTATAATCGGTTAGCTAATATTTTTTTGGCTTTTTGATTGCCGAATATATAGAATTAGGGCTGTAATCTTTCTTTTGTTTTCTGTTTTGCTTTAGCTTGCGGCTCTTACGCGTGCTTTGTTTTTGAACCATATTATGTTGCTGATTGTGCTCAAAAATCCAGGTTTCAATGTATGCCCTTTCGGTATTCCTGGCGTCCGTTACCGATTGTGGGTCTGCAGGGTTAGATGGACGAAGGTCCAAGTGATGAGCCGCCTGGTCGATCACGATAGCAATAACGGTATCGGAGATTGACTCCAATACTCCACCACCAGACCAAGGATCCATTTCACCATTACTGCAAACATTGATACAAACAATTTTTTTCAAATTCATGGGCAACAGTGCCAATCGACGCATAGGACACTGACAAAACAGCAATACTTGGATCTTTTGACCTGGATCAAACTTAGCAATGCATCGATATAAATTTATCTATCGAGTCTGTCGAGTTTATACGCCCACGTGTACAATTGTCACAAATAATATTTCGATGTTTCAATGTTAATATTCAGCTCAGTGCCATATGGTAGTTAAAATTTACTTGAACTTACCTAAAAATTATGTTGCTCGAGGCAGATAGGTTTCGACCGCCATACGTAATGGGTGCCATGAATTGTCGTGGGGTAGTGTTCCAAGCTGCTTGACACGTTTGGGTGTACTGAGTAAAGTTCCATGGAGTTGGCTCGAACATGTCGTTGACCCCATCGGAGCACATAGGCATAACCATCTCAGTACAGGACTACATTGAAACAGAAGTAAAATCACTACAAGTGACTACAGTGCGTATGAGAGGATATTAAATCCATGTTAATCCCTAGTAACAGAGGACTATACATTTATATAAGAAATAATCACCTGATAAAACCATCCAAGATCTCCGAGCGATGCGGATGCGTCTTGCTGGGTATTAATGCATGGAATTTGGCCAGTATAATTTGAATAGAAAAACGCTGCATCTGCAATGGCTGATATAAGTTCCTCGTCCGTATTATAACTTCCATTTAAATATCCGCATGCACCCTGCAACACACATGACGTGTAAAATCGAGTAACATCATAGAACAGCTGATACAACTACATGTATATTACCTATCAAGCTAAGACTGCCTAATTTCACTCTGCCCTCTATCGGCATTATAGAGCCGATTTACTACTTGTCTACTGCTGCATAAAATATGGTACCTCATAAAATTGGCTGGGTTTCTTCATATATTATGAAATACGCTTATTGTGTAACTATTGACTGTTTTAAGTTCTCCATTATTTTAAAAACTGACTTAGAAAATAATCTGTATTATATTTGCTATAATATTGCACAAACTTAGACGCAAAATTCAAAATCGAAAACGCCAGAATTCCAATTCGGTCATGTGCTAACATGGTTTTCAATAAAAAATTTGTAGGCGTATTAATACATTCCTATTTCATAAGAGTGATAAGGTTCAAAACGTCCACCAGAGGGCAGAGTGAAATTTAGCATTCTTAACCTGATACGTACTATCTTTTTTTAATATTTATAAAGTTTATAAATGTAAACTCAAGGATATAAAAAGAACTATAGCTGATTTAGAATGTGAATGCAATTTTCAATAAATGATTGTAACCTGGACAGGCCATGCTGGTAAAGGTTCGAGGAAATTAGCTGGATAAGGATAGTTGATCATTGCAAGGTTGACCCAAGCGTTTGTCACCCAATATTTGAACGTAACATAGCTTAGCGAATCAGTAATCGGACTGCATAAATTGAAAGCTTGTGTAAGGTAGGTCCTCCCTTCGTCTGTAAAACAATAAGGTTTAAATGAGAAAGTAAAGATCATTAGAAAATTTTTGAATGCATTTAAAAATGACTGAAATCAGCAACTTCCTGAAATACACATCGATTATGCATTGTTTAAAAATAAATATTTCTTACCAGTTTCGCTTTTGGTGTTAAGGGCAGCCCACGATTTTCTAATTGTGTCCGCACACTGTGCAGACACATCGGAAAATGCCTTAGTCACAATCTGATAAAAAATTGGGCAAGGAGTCAGACCCGTAAACTGCAGGATTGGTGCAGATGAGGCTATAGCCCTGTGATAAAAATATGCACATTATCCCACGTAATCTGCATTTTGGAAAGGGTGAAATTCATATTGGGGTTGTCAGGGTGTCGACGACATTTCAAAAATAGATTTCCTGACTTTCCTATGTTTTCCATTGCATGTTTGAGTTTTTCCACGACCAAAAATTTTTTTTTTTCATAGTTATTCATAGGCATTCCAAAAATTGTCACACTTTTCATAGTTAAAAGTATTTTAGAAACTTCATTTAGCCAGGATTGTTGGAATTTGCCACGTCCATGAAACCCATATACGTTTAGTGAAAATTGTATTGAATTTTCTCTCGAATAATTGGAATTCAATTTCTATAGCAGAATCGAAATTCAGGTTCTTTGTTACTCGTGCTCTAACATGAAAAAATCAATTGGCCAAACACTATTCTTACGAGTAGCTTGAAATTAAAATCCTTGCAAACAAGAAATTGCCATAACTAGTAGGAGAAATTCCCTGATATTTTCAATGGTCACCCAAACAGCCTAAATTTCCAGCTTTCTCAAGGAACCTTGGCCATTATTAATCTAAAATGAATACGATCTACGTTTTCGCCTTTTACAAACCCATCGAAAATGTGCGGATATTTTATCCTAGCCCAAGATGAAAGCATTCCGCCATATGAACCACCAAATGCAATAACTGGACTATTGGTAGATCCAGGGAGGGTAGCCTTAATGTACATGACCAGCTCTGCAAAGTCAGCGATTGCTTGTTCCGAGGTAAGGTAGCCAATTTTGTCAAGCTAGATCATAAGAAAACCAAGAAAATCCAATTTTAAATTCAATACATTCAATAGGATTTTTTTAAAAAAAATTCTGGCCAACAAGTATACTACAAAAGTTGAAATGTTGACCTCTTCTTGAAAAGGTTGGTGCCCCCTGGTTTAGGGTGTCTAGAAAAACTTACATTGTACGACGTATTACCAAAAGGCATCGATTCCCCGTAATATCGATGTTCGGCAAATACCAACAATGCTTTAAACTCAGGCGCAAGCTCAAACATGAACCCCTAAAATATTTCAAATAAGAACTTGTTAATACATTCTGTACTGTAGCAGCAAAAACATTTTATATGAACATTACGACTTAACGACCATATCTGCTTGGTAAAACTAGTTATTCAAAACAGATATGAAATTTTCGCATTATGAATCTAGTCAGCTTTTAATTTAACATTTTCACTGACATGTATGCTTAAAAAAGTTGTCAAAAGTTTTTGAATGTCTTCTGTGAACTCACCGTGTTTTCGAGGAACATGACGATGTCCCCTTCATTTCCTGTATAGAAGAAAATTGGTCCTCCATTTCCATCCCAGTAATCATCATTAACTAGATAGCGTAGCATGAAACGCTCTTGGTTATAGAAAGCAAAATGATCCACCTAAGAAAAAAACCGACGGGTAAATTCGCTGCTGGGACAAAACATATTTCTTACAATTTTATCGAAAAAATCCAATTAAAATAAAATAAAGGAAACTTCGTCCCAATATATTACATGTATAAAATATTACAAGCTTAATTCGGAACCAACAATATAACATTTTGCTCTAGCAATATTCAACAACATCAAAGTTATTATACATGTATGTAATAAAGAAATCTTCCATTACCGGCTCTTCATAATAAAATGTGTCATATGAGTAGTTCTGGGCCACAGCCACCGTCGCCCATAGTGAAAGAATGGCATACAAAGTCAACATTTTTCCTAATTTCTGAAAAATAACAATTGCAATTTGCAAATACTGTACAGTACATGTATACGGACCAATAAACTGATTTACATGTAAATTAATTGAATAATTTAAGTTGCTAGATAGAGCGGTCGGAGTATTGCATACTGTACATTTAGAGTATAGAGATAGCAAATTAAGATAACAAAAATCAGACACTGCTATTTTTGATCTCAAGTGGTGATTTCCAAATTATCAACTCTGGTAGCTAAATCTTGTCAAAGGTCTTCTATTGTGTGCAGAGTCACCTTCACTTGAAAATGTAAGCACAAGGGACACGTGAAAACCCAGGATAAATATTGGGCTATTTTTGAACTTCCTTGAATTCTATTAATCGCAAAGTAAGCTATCACACTTCAGCTAGTATAAATATAGAGAGATACAATTATTTTAAGGTCAAGACCGTCAATAACAGAACATCTCGATATGCACAATAAAACAATGCACCGTATTGACATGCAAATTATTCAGGTATTTAATAACAATAGCACAAACACCAACAAACGGTGATAATGTTTAACTAAACTAACTACCAAACGAAATATATGGAATTTTCCACATTGTTTTGTGTTTCCCTTTTCATGTTTTGCTAAGAAAGTGTCAAACTAGTATGTTAGCATTCTTAATTCAGTTGTGGGACATACAGTACATTATTTTTGAAAGCAAGATACAACGATAACAACACAAAAAGTATATTTAAGCTTTAGTTAATTATTGAATCTGAAAACTTACCATCTGCTCAATGGTGCGAGAAAATCCCAAGTGGCAAGTGTACTAATATCTGCCAACAACATAGCAAATTAATCTCAACACATTTTAAAACCAGAAAACGATAATAACGTGATATGGGAATGTGCGACCAATAAGATGCCATGTGAACAGCATTAAATATAAGTTGGAATTTGAACCATACATTCACATCCACTTAACCTGATAATACAGTGTAGCTCAAAAGAAAAGTCAAAAGCTAAATTGTTTGAAAGTTTAAATTTGATCAAGATTGAATTTTGGGGAGAAAATTCTTAGAACTGTTTGCTGCATTTAGGACAGTTTTTCACTGTATACGTTGTACATGTATCTGCTTGAAAGACAAGGATGTATTGAAAATGGCAAACTGCCCTATACTGCCAATTATATACTGTACATGGATAAAGATATTCAATAATGTACAGAGCTTGTCAGAGCGTTGTAAATAATTTTTTTGATTGAAATAATTGATGTCGATTACAATTACTATAATTGCAAACACTATTTAAAAACAGCAATTACAAAAGCTAGCCTAAAACCAAACAAGGCACCATAATTGTCATAAGTGTTTATTAGCGAGTAGAATATATAAACGATCTAAAAAAACATCTACTGTCAATAATTCTGGCACAGATTACAGTTCTAATTAGATGTAAGGGCATAAAAAGGTCCTGCCTAATTGTGTCCATCTCAACGTTCAAGTCAGATCAGATTTCTGGGACACAACATTCTTATCCTAGCTGTACAATTAACGCAACATACACGTGTAGAAAACCATTGATAATAAAAACAACATAAAAGTAAATAAATCTTAAAAAAGAAGACCATTGCCATTGCCTCCTTAAATCATACTGTCATGATATATACTGATTTATGTGGGTACATTGTACAGGTAACAGCAGAACATACTGTGTGGCAAATAGAAATGTCTTTTTTTGAGGAAAAGAGTGTGTATACTGCATATTTTAAATAGGTAATGTCAGCCATGTAAAGCGTGCAAAATAAGGGAAGATCTATTTTTGTTTTTAAAAAAATGTCTTATCAGTGAACTCCAATGATGTTATGAATATGTACAATGGAGTGAAAAGTTATCTTTTAAGCGCTACTCAGGATGCATGGATAAAACGTTTTACTAAAGACATTTCATGCAAATAAGCTAAGACAATACTTGCTTAGATGCCTGGATATGTATCGACGTATTAATCATTGGAAATGCATACTACAGGCCTACAGTACATGTACAGTGTATGTCATGAAGGGTAAGTTTCGATTTATAGTATCAGGTTTCCCCAGAAATGACATTTTTAACTGACCACTAAAACTGACAAAATATAACATATGTAAGGGCTGCTGTATTTATAGTTATTTTACATAAACAGGGGATAGAACCTAAATTTTCATAAGGAAACAGTAAATGTGGATTTTTATTAAATTGAGAATTTCATCATCAATTTCTTCTGTTTTTTTGCTTATTATGTAAACCACAATTATCTGCGTAAATTGACTTGTTGAATTTCCTTGACTTTTTCAAACTAAATTACTTTCCCTAACATTTCCAGGCCTTTTCAATTTCCCTGACCATTCCAAATTTTATAGGTTTTCCAGGTCTTGGGGAAACCTGAGTATTATTTCAATCATCAACGAGGGACTATATGACATGGAACTAGTGTTACCGATAATGGTGGAATATTTTCTCGGCGATTCATCTAGGCCTTTCAATGACGATTTAAGACATTCACAAATGTACTGAGTCGCTTGAAAGAAATGTTCTACGAATATGCTCATCTCCTAGCTTTTCTCTAGCATTCAATAGAATGGAATTTAGCTGCACAGAAAAACTGTTTCCAACACCAAGAACTTTAAAGGCTATCAACTGCTACTCAAATTCAAAAGTTGAAAGCCTTCAGAATGCCTATTAGAAATCTACGCTTATTTTCAAAGGCACTTATTTTGCCGTGAGACTTTGTAAAACTTCTTTGTCGTTTTCATCTTCATTGGTTCTTATCACATGGAGGGAAATGGGCAACTCGTCTGCCGTTTCTTCGAGGTCCTTTCTACAAATGCGCTGTACTACAGCTGCGCCACAACAGTCTCCCAGAACATTACAAATGGCACGACATCGACTCCTATAATGTAATCAAGTCAAAAGACCAAAAATACTTCAAATCAGCACGGCGATGGTCCATCTTAACATGACCAATCTCCTTTGTTCGCAGTGTTCAGCTAACCAACTTGATGGAAATAAAATGCATTCAGTACTTACAACAGCCAATCAATTGCAAACAGAATTGCAATGTCTTCGGTATGGGCACCATTGATGGCAGACATGACGATACCAAGCAGGAATAAGGATGCACTAGGAGCAGCTACAGTGGCAATACTGGCAAGTGTAGCACTGAAGCTGTAAACAGAAAATAATTGGATATAAGACAAGGCAAAAGATTCGAAACTGAATGAGTGCTTCGGACATTGTCTTCAGCAACGTCCAAGCTGGTCTTAGTGATTTTCTTACACGACGGACATCTGTTCACTGAGAGTGGGTTCAATTCCATTCAGCTGGGCCAAAAAGATAGCCGCCAAAGGCAGGAATGCAGCTGTGCCATTCATGTTAACTGTAACTCCCAGGGGGAGTACAAATCGTGTTACCCTGCTGTCAACTTTCACTTTTTCTTCCATACACTGAAGTGTCATGGGCAACGCTATTGCGCTAAAACAGAAAAAAAAAGTTATGATGCGTGTTGCACTTGACAAGTCTCATGCATGTTCTTGTAGTTCTTCTTCTGAGATCGTACATTTCTAAATGAATCTCATGCTTATCAAGTTAGTTGTTACAGAGCCAAAAAAGCTTGAATGGACTGTGTATCTATCATATTTCTATTTTTGTTTTTTCAAATTATGACATGACGACGTTGGTCTAAAATAAGTGCATCAGAAACACCAGTTTTTTATATAAAAAATGTCCATAGGATGATCTAATTACATTAAATGTAACGTTCAGGGTTTCCCCAGACCTCGAAATCCTGGAAAAGTCAGGGAAATTCAACAAATCGATTCTGTAAAAGAAATTAATAAAACTAATCTAAATTTGCTGTTTTTTTCTATCTCCTGTTTAAACATAATAAGCAATAAATATACACGTAGCATTCCTTACATGTGCATGATATATTGTTTTGCATTTTCAATGTTCAGGATTATCAGGAAAATGTGTTTTAAAACCCGGAAAAGTCAGGGAAGTTGAAAATGTCATCTCTGGCGGAACCCTGAAGTCATATTCTTTCTATCTAAGGAATGGTGTGGCAAATTGCAAATGGACACAGGAAAATTGATAACTCATTTGAAGTACTCGTTTTTTGTTAAAGTAGCTGGTGAGCCTAAACAGGCAATGGATTTGATACAGGTTTGAGATTTTCGTTGAATTAGAAACCTATTCGTCCCAAACTTCAACTTAATCGCTAACAAAAGAGATTAGTACCTGGAGTCCGTTGCGAAGGCAGCAAATAATGCTTGGAATACTTTGGATATCATTCGAAAAGGGTTTTTTCGGACAAATAAGAAGTAAACCGACGGAATGAAAATAAATATGTGGACACACAAGGTTGCAATCACAGCCACAACATAAATTCCCAATTGAGCAGCAAGATGATCCAGCTTCGGTAATGATGCCACACGTTCACAAATTAGACTAGCAACACCAAGAGGGGTGAACCTGAAAAAAATGACACCTTAATAAAAATTCTGTAACAACATTTACATTTAGTAAATTCATTACGCGTCGTTTTTAGGTTGACGCACCATGAAAACCTTGTGATTATTAATAAGACGACATTGTCTAAAATCGTGAAAATGTTGGCTAGTGGCTTTCCTTTTTCTCCGAGCATACCAAGAAATGTGCCAAATATGAAGAAGAAAAGGATTAAACCTAGAACAAGAACAGCACAAACTGTTTTACTGACAAGGGAATAAATTGGACTTGAATGAAAAATGAAAAGAAAACATCAAGTGTACCTAGAAAATTGGCTTGGTTGTGATACACTAATTGTCGTTTCATTTCCACAAAGGTAACATTCATTGAATGTTCTAAAGTTGAATTTTCCACGCTGTAGGTCACTACTTTCGACAACTCTTGAGGGGTATATATGGTCTGTACCTACACATAAAAGCACAAATGTGAGAAGGACACATATGACGTGTTACACTGCATTTAAAAACTTTGCTTAAAAATGTGAGCTTGAACGCCGCCATAATATAATATGAATGAATTTAATAGCAGATCAAAGGAATGTATTTGATAGATAAACAACTTCTTCTATTCCGACAAAGCAGATTAAACTGGTCAATAGAATTTCGTAGAATTGGATGTGACTTGAGGCATAGGTTATTTTGGATGAATGTCTATATGTGAGATACATTTACGGCTTTAATTAGTCATGATAGCTAGCAGTTGATCTTCCCTGAGACAGCAAGGCCACCATGATCAACTCACATAATGTTGACCTTCAAGCAGAAATTACCCCTTTGCCCCTTAATTCTTCATTCCATCACTTAAGCTTTACACTTTTCAACAAAGTGCTAATCAGTGAACAAACTTAAATTATACTGCAATAAAAAACACCTTGAGTTCTTCTGCTTTACTGAAGGGGTTTGCCATACATACAGTGTACAATACGCTCAACATCGAGATACATGAAAATCTTTTTCTGTCGATGGACGAGTTGCGTGCAATCAGTTTCTTTTACAAATAAGACTGTCCAAACAAGGAAGTTTTTACGCCATCATGGATAAATTTATTTATGATGGGAGATAAATCTTTGCTTTAACTTGTAATTAATCAAGAATGTGCAAAAACGTAGACGGTAAATGTTAAGAAACCGAATCAAAGTTGTAGCATCTACCTACTTGTACCTTATTGCGCCTTAGACGTTGTTAACCATAATTTCAGTTGGTCACCAACAATTATTAAAACCAAAAATGCCAGTCACCCTGTGGCTGGCTGAATCTTCAATTCAATTTCCCTGACTTTTCCAGGTTTTCCAGACACCTTTTGGAAAATTTCCAGACAATTTAAAACAAACACTATACCGATTTTACATATTTATACGTCAGATAGGGTCAAGTCATGTGTTCTCATGATGTATTCGTACAGTATCGTACTTCTTTTAAAATTTTAGTGTGTCGAAAGCAATTTAAGTAATGCATCTTACCTGCTGCAAACATGCTTGAACGATGTTTTCAGGAAGCATATTCCTAAAAAAATCATAATAACAAGAACATCGTTATGAACTAGTGAATGGGTCTGCTGTTAAGTGTTATACCCTATTTTTATAGAAGCTGAGGTCACGATCGACCAAATGACACTGTCAACTTTGACTTCAAGGGTAATTTTAACTCCAGTTCTTTCTTACCTAATAAGATCTAAAATTGTGTCTAACAGCCTGCTATTGCCTTGATGAGAAGCAAGATGAGGAACAGCTTTCGTTTCAGAATGTCCAGGGTGAATGACCAAAACCATGATGAGTCCGATGATGGCCGAAGCAAAACTCGAAAGGATAAAGTACGAGAAAGTAACGGCTGCCATCTTTCCATTCGTCTTAGGATTTAAGGTGGAACTTGCTAAAGAATGAAAAAAAAACGAAAAAAAAAAGATTGATTTCTTAACCCCAAAACCATAAACCAACTGCACGACTTACACCTTCTTGGAGAGTAAAAAGGGGTTTTGGGGCTCAGAAACCCAAGATTCTCCATTGTTCTTTCTTGGAAGACGGTGTAAATATATCCAGCTTAAGGTTATAAAGCGCCTAAGTCTAGACACTTTGAATAGGTTACCGGAGATGGCAGAAAAACTCAGGTTTTATTACAGCATTGTAAAGCAATTGACATGTAGGTACCATTTATGGCAAAAATATACCTCGGTTTTATAATACCGTTGCCAGTCACGAAGATGCTGTTGGTTTCGTGCAACCCCTTCGCCCATATCTTGGATTACTTTCAGATAAGGTTGAGGACACAAGAAAGTGTCTTAAAATACCTAAGACTTAGCTTCAGCCGCGGCGACAGGGCGTCTACTGGATTTGGCACTGCAAATTCCATAACTTTCCTTGACTTCAAAATTTGTTCAATGCATAGTAGCTATACAAGTTCTATGTCAACACTAAATGGCGATTTTCAGAAGCAACCTCGATCACAGTGATGACATGATCACTATGGTCACAACACGCAGTAGACGGATGGGATGACAAACGATGAATTTAACCCAAATTTGAATTTTGTGAAAATTGTGTTAACCCAGACCTAATACATGTATAAAAACGTAAATTCTTTATTTAGCTGCCAACCGCCATGCAAACACTGTCAGCCTACGAGCCTTTAGGAGAAGCCCACTTTCTCAACGTCTCTAGGGCTCAGTGGGGCGGCAGCTGGGTATAATGTACACTCTTCCAACAAAAATTCAATTACTTTTAAAAAGTACAACAACGTGATCCAATATACAACACATGGTGCAATCACTGTAATAGGCATTCTAATAGTCATTGGTATTCAACAGGCAATACTTTCTCAGATTACATTATTGGCGTTTCGTTATAAACAAAGGAAGATATTGCACATGTCTAGGCAATGATCGACATTAGCACCAATCTCATTTTTCAAAAACTTCCCCTTCAGAATCACGGACGTGCAATAGCCTAAACATACTGGAAATTGTGTTGTTTCTACAATGTCCACAAAATCCATTGGCACAAATGAATGAAAACAGACAAAGTGTCCGTTTTTAACATTTCTAACTGCACCCATTGAGAAAACCGTAAACGTTAATAAATAAGGATGGCTGAAGTTAACGTGGGGCATTAACTTAAACTTTTTTTTAAAATAATACAAGAAGCAAACGTGTCCTGCCTGAGTAATAATGTCGTAGTCTGGCACCAGACCACACACATACAGTGTACAAGCAGTTCAATAAATAAAAAATACAAAATTTATGTGCTATAAGAAAATAAACAACGCGCTCGAAACTACAATCATACAACTAGGTACCTTTTGGAAAAAAACCTTTGCTTGAGGTTTCAGAAGTCTGTTTTGTTTAAGAATATTAGCCTATCTATATATAACAACTGTACACATTCATTCGGATTTCCGATCTGCCAGAATTTTTTCGTTGGTTATTTATTGTTTTTTTTCAGCAGGGTTCAAGTACATGTATACTTGGGCAGTATACAGTAGAATATTTTACAGATGTAACTATAAGGTATTGAACTAGGAAATCATCTGATAATCTGATCACAGTGCTAGCAACCAAGCTTGTATCTACAAACAGACCGTGAGGTCAAAGGTCAATCGATTACCTTCTTTTTTTTTTTTTCAAGATCTTATACATAACTGATCAAAACGCAATTTTTCTTTCATACTTCCCATAGGAAATATAAACTGATGTTAATCAGATATTATCTGACGTAAATTTCATAATATCTCACCGCAAATGTGTTCATTGACAGTTTTATGTATTCCGTGGGAACATCTGTTGATAACATTAAAAATGGGGGAAATAAACAAAAAAAACAAGGAAGGGGAACAGGAAGTGAGCGTTGAGAGATAAGAAGGGGAATAACTTTGCAATTTTTAGCAGTTTTGAGTACTTTTAGGTGTCATCCATTAGTTTTTACGCCATGTTTTCGTTTTCTAATTAGGCCTAGTTGTTATTTCCAACATTGAAAAAGGTTAACACCTCCTTCACCATGTCTGTGTTTGCTTTTTCGTGTCATTTTCTATCTTTAACTTTTTAAGTGGTTGTAAAGTGTTTAGTATACTGCATAGCTTAAAAAAGACCATGCAGGGTGTCAAACAAATTGCAAGTTGTGAAATTTAGGACTTTTTTTGGAAAAGAAATGGACTGTTTTGGGACTTTTGGAGACAAATTAAGGATTATTCCAGAATTTTTTGAATGTCAATAGACATTTAAGTTACAATACAACTGCAATACAAACTACACCTGTACCAAGCTAAAAGTTGTCAGTATTTAACTTAGTACAGGTAGTTTGACAACATAATGTACAGGGTAAACAGTAAATTGTTTGAACGGTGTATTTCAATATACATTTATGCTACAATAATATATTTAAAGAACAAATGTGGTGTCAAACTACACTTGAACCAAGGTAAAGGCAGTGTTGTCAGACTGCACCTGTAACAAGCTAAAGGCTGTCAGCATTTTAGGACTTTTTTTAGGACATTTAGGACTTCATTTTTTAGTACTTTAAGGGCTTTTAGGACTTGTTAAACTTATTTGCTACCCAAAAGACTATCATGGCGTTATTACTGACAATGCTGAAATTCCTGAAGCACTCATCGATTTAATACATTATTATGACTTCTTAATCATCCACTGTATGGACATTGTAGCGTAATTCGTTATTTCACTCACATTGGTGCTCTTCAGATCCAAGAGCTTCGTGAAGCGACTTTAGTTTCAAAATAGTTTTGGTGCAGTTTTATTTTGCAGGTTATTCCCCTAACGAGGGCACCTTTTAAAGATCGCTTAAAACGTTTTCTGTATTTGGGGTCTGAGAGAACCACATTTAACTAGCAAATACAACAAATCCATTCATTCGATACGTGGACATGTTCGGCCACTTTGTTTCAATTTATTTTATTTTAGCTACAGGTCATTATCATGGACGCACTTAAAACGACCAATAAACGTTGTAATTAAACGGTGTTATTACCTCGCTCATGGCTATAGCAACGAACCCACGTAAGTGGACAGAAAATATTCGGGCCAATAACGTAAGTTCAAATAATTAATTATGTAGGCAGTCAATGTACTTTCGATTTCATTGATGCTGGGAAATAAGCCGGGTCCTGCCGCGAAATAGTTGACACATTTTACAACCCTGGATATTACTGCTAAAGGTGAACATTTTTATCAAATATAATCCTTTCAGCTGGAAATTTTATTCATTGGCATCATGCTGGTGCCAAAATTACAACGCCTAGCCATTGTTTTTGGCACGCCTGTAACGCTTTAATTATAAAATGATGAATTTACGCTATGGGCATCAAACTTGTACAGGTACCTCACAACCCTAAATGCCTACGTTTATACGAAGTAACAGAGCTGCATCGGTATACGATATAAAGGCGAAAGTTTTATTGTCTGTCGTAAACAGTGAGAAGAAGTCTTAACGTTGTCATTTTTTCATAGCTACATTAACATCACATTCTCCCCACGGCCTATTTAGGCCCTCAACACCCTTGAAGAGCACTGTAAAAAGTGAATTAAGGCTCAATATCTGACAGTAATGAGATTTGTAGGCGAACATTTGTATGCAAACAACTAACCGAAGAATTTAAATAAAACAACAGTCAATTTGGGTTGCTCACACTTTCGGTGTTTTACATGTCATATTCACATTGTGGTAAGAAATGGAACGTGAAGGACAAAGGTAAAATTCGCATAAGGGTTGTGTTTCTTTTAACCTAGTCCAGGGTTCCCCCAGAGATGACATTTTCAACTTCCCTGACTTTCCCCTGACTTTTGCAAGGTTTAAAACAAATTTCCTTGGCCACCCTAATCACTGAAAATGCAAAAAATATGACATGCCAATGCAAGGAATGCTATATTTATTGTTTATTACATGTACATGTACATTGTGTATACACTATACACACACACAGGTAAACAGGCGATAGAACAAAAATTTTCATATTGATTGTCATCTTTTGATTTTTGTGCCAACCAATAACTAGTTTTTCACAATCTGTTATTGATTTCTTGAATTTCCCTGACTTTTTCAAAGAAAATAAATTTTTCCTCACTTTTCTAAGTCGTTTGAATTTCTCTGACTATTCTAGGTCTGGGGGAACCCTGTAATCCTAATCGACATATATATTAAAAATGTTGGTTATTTTCGCTTGGATAATTAATCAACAAAAAATACCGAATTGGGTTACTAAACAAATGGGGGGAAGATAGGCTGAAATATCAAGTGTTCATGACCGTATTTTCTTCTTCTCGCCTATCATACGAACATTTTCAAACACTACATTTGCCAAGGTGTCAGCCAACATTAAAATATACTGGTTTGTCATTTTGGTGTATGTGAAAAGTAAGTCGGAGGATTTGAAAAAGTCATTTATTTTTATTTATTATTATTGTTATTATTATTTTCTTGGAAAATGGGGGAAGGTGAAGGAAATCGCGTTTTGGATATGTTCACACTTTATCACTGTGGACCACCAGGTATGTGCCGAATACCTAAGTAATGAATAAAATATTACAAGCACCAGATTGACCCTTTGTAGGTTGGACAGAATACGCGTAAAAATATACGAAATAATGCAATTTAAAATTTCAGAAACGTATTTTTGCGTTGTATAGTACAGTAATTTAAAGCAGCGCTGTCTTGCACCTACATGTATATCGCATAGCTATTCACGGTGCTCCTATCTAGCTACGATTTGGATTTGAGTGTTGAAAGATGAAAGCACAATGCTAAAATAAGAAAAAACAATCGAAAAAATTCGTGCGAATAGTTTCGATGGAAACGGCGTCAATGGCCTTTGGTAGTTTGGAGAGGTTTAATTCTTGGAATTTCTAGTATTGAACAGAGATTCACTATTTCTAAATGGTATACCCAGCAAATTTGAAACTTGCAAAGTTTTTTTTTTTAATTTATATTTTAGCATTGAGGTTTAGCCAAAGAGATGAAATTTCAACTTCCCTAACTTTTCCAGGTTTTAGAACAAATTTACTGATCACCTAAAATGTAAAAATATGACATGTAAGGAATGCTATATTTGCTGTATTGCTTGTTTCTTTCACAGAATCGCTGGTTATCTTTGATTTTGCAGCTAAATCTGCAAAATCTGGTATACAGTTGTCAAATTCCCCTGCCTTTTCCAGGTTTTCCAGGTCTGTGACAACCCTGTTAAAGGTCATGACACGTTTGCCAAATTTCCAGGCAGTTTCTTTCTGTTATTTTAAGAAATAAGACTACAATTGTCAAGACAAAATTTACGTCGTTTATATGTACATTCGGTTCGTAATAGTATCCGGCCATTTCATTTAGCATCCATTTATTTCATTCTGGGTTATTATCATGAGGCACTTAAAACGGGCAATAAACATTTTGGTTAGTTCGCCGAAGAGATATGTCTAAGATGCCCTTTGTTCAGTCTGGGCCTGAACAATTGGTAATTAAATAACATCTGGGTGGTTCGTATATATAGGGTACTAAATTCGCGAAAATAAGTTTAGTAGCAATGATACCCTACAATAAAAACGTAAAAACAATTGACGGTTTGGAAAATGTCATAAAACCAGACATCAGTGGATAGTTAACCGCCCACACAAACAGTCCAGAATGAATGGGCCGAATTTATGGGCAAAAATAAAAGAAGAAAAGTAGAACGTGTTGAATACACACAAATCTAAAAATTAAAAATAAAAATTGAATTTTTCGACAAAATAAATTAAGTTACAGTGTATCGTTTGGAGGTTTCATAGCCATCATCATGCAGCTACAGAGTGAAGCCAGAATCCCTTTTAGGAAGAATTTCCTCAACTCTTTTGGCTGAAAATGACAGCCCATTTGTTTATACAATAAATACAGTAGGTCTCTGGTATGCAAATCCCCTGTTCACTGACATCGGATTTCACTTTTGGCTCCTGCATCTGATCCGTACATTCAACACATTCAGTTCATCATGGTCTGTCTAAGAGCATGCTTGCTGTTATCCAAAACAAGCATCGTAGCCATGCAATGGAAGTCTTATTTGCTGAAGAAATGTCAAATCTGGTCGTTCGCTTATGACCTTTAAAAAGGTTTTTGTGGCACCACGTGACGTCTTCCTTGTGTACCAACTTACTTTTAATTTTATTGGTTGCGTTTATACACCGTCGAAAATACCGGGAGTCAACAACACTTTCTTTGCAATATTCCACATGTCCATGATTATTGCAAATGAGATTACTGGAAGAACTCACGACCAACTGTTCTTTTCAAGTAGTACAATGACGTCGGAATATATGCGATATATTATGAAGTTATTTGGAGATTTCGCAGCCATTTCCTAAAACTGATTAAGTGTTTAGTATAGGAAAAGCCTTACCATCTAAAAAACTGCATTCCCACTCCACTTTATACATTTCACAATCCCTCACTAACCAAACTGTTGCACTAAAATGTCTACAACTATTTTAAAGAACACGTTTTCTTTGAGTTCTTTGTACGGCAGCATGGTTTTCTGTGTATTTCTACGTGATTGTCCTCACATAACTTGAAAATCTACATGGAAGTAAAGTTTTATGACTTCACTGTAATCATCTCTGAATCGGCTGCATGCTTGAACATGTGTTCTGAGAGAAACGAATATAAGGAACCAAATTAATTTCTTACCTAATTTTAACGAGTTTTGGGTAAAGAATTGTCTTAACTACAGAATAATCCCTGCTGCTGCCCTACTCCAGCAATAAAAAACACTATGTGAAAGTGGCACTATAACGGGCCATAGGCTAGCAGTGATTGCCAGCGGTTAGGGTGGGCGAAATAAAGAAGTTCCATTTTAGGTCAGTTTAGGCTAGACTGCACATAAACATAATTAAGAAGATGCAAAAAGGGTAACTTGAGACATCTAGGACAAGTGTCATTCTCGTCCACTGGACGAGTGTATGGTTGAAAGATACATATTTGGAACAGGCACTATTCTGTAGTAAATGAAATATCCAAAGAATTTTCAGTATATCTCAGACTACTAGCTGAAAAGGGTACACATGTATTCTATAAAGCCATCGGAATTTGGCATATTGTGTGATCGATTCCTGCATTTATACATCGAATTTTATTCAATTTGGAAAATTTCCATACCATTTCAACTAAGCCTTCTGCATGAAAAATCCAGAATTCGACAGAACCAGTATAGGTGTGAAATGTTTTTCTTAATTTTATTTACTTTCCATGTACGTGGTAAATCGACGGCCGTTCCTCTATTTAAGTACAATTACAATAAATTATAATAAACGCCTCAAATGACCGGTTCATTCGTGTGATGATTAAAATTTTACGCACTAGGGATTTGTGATTGTTTAAATAAATTAACTTAAATGAGATTCACCGACATTAAATTTTAAAATATTTTATCATCGCCGCATGCAGCTTTCGGAAGTACATTTCCTAAAATAGCTATGGGACGCTAAAGACTCGTAAACGTGGACATATTAAAATTTGGTTTTTGCACAGCAAGTTATGATTAAACTACATAGAGTGTCTTAATTATCGGTTGTCGAACGGCATGGCACCAATCCATGGTTTCAGCAGTAATTTCAAATCCCAGTAAAAAGTGACTGACATGAAAAAATTATAAGGCATAAGATGATGAAATGTGTTTCAGCAAAATTTCACAAATGTTTTCTTCATGGCTATGTTTGAGCTCTTATACAGTGCATGTAAAAAACAAGCTGGAACCTCTTATAAAGAAAGTTATCAGCCCAAAACGGGAATTAAGAAACGCTGCAAAATAACATTTGACTTGTGTATTTTTAGATGCATTCCATAGTAATGGACAATACTGGTATATGTTATTGAATGTCGTCATTTCCTAGCTAAAAGAAAATTCCCAGCAATTATTCGCACGCGTACACGTACAAATAAAATAAGCAACGACAACATGTTTGCGGAAATGTGCCTAGGTTAATGTACTGTACTATCTTTATTTGTACGACATAAAGACTTATACACAGCACCGGTATACTGATTTCAAACAAAGTGCATTTGGTTAATGTCAGAAGAATGTGTTTACGATTTGTAAAAGTCTGGAAATTTTATAATGCTTTCAAAGTGCATTTGGTTAATATTCGTTTATATTCGACATTTTTTTATGAATCTTAAAATTGCATTTATTCAGGGTTACCACAGCTTTAGTAACAAAATCCCCTGACTTTCCCAGGATAAAATTTTTATTTCCCCCTGACCTTTAGAGTTTTTTTATAAACCAATATAAAGTAAAAAGTAACTGCCCTTTAATGTAAATGTTTTCAATTAATATGGTTGGTTGGTTATAAGATTTTAACGTCTTTTAATCAATATGGCCGTTGACTATCATAAGTACTGAATTTGAATTAGAATGGCACTCACACAACATCAAAGTATTGACCCAATTTTTTTTAAAATTTTTAATCAGGAGTACTCATTTGCTAAGAATTTATCGTAATTTGTCAACTTTCGATATTTTCATAATCAATAGATGAAATACTTTCTGGATTGGAAGTATAATTTAGTCAGGAAATCCCCTGACTTTTGTGTTTTTTTTTGTTATTTCTCCGACTTTCCCAGGTTTTCCAGTCAGATACAAAGCCCCTGACTTTTCCAAGTTTCTCAGGATTCCCAGGTACAGTGGGAACCCTGTTTATTAGAGTAGTTTTATTAATAAATGCATATGATCAAAAAAGTTGAATTAAAAGCATCAACAAACGTAAAACTATTTGCAATTAAGTTTCTGCATGTCCAGGATGAATTTTTCACTTTTTAAATTCCCATAAATCATGGCGTCGACATCCTGTACAGACATTGACTGGGTCATGTATGATTCAAAAATAGCTAACCAGGTATTTGCGTGAGCTGGACGGACGTATCTTTATCACAACAATTATTTCTGGCTTAAGGTATCTGTTTGTTTATCAAAAGCCACCAGCTTAGTTTTGGTATTTTTATCTGAAGATTAAGCTGACAGCAGACATCAAATCTTTGCCAGAAACTATGACATTTTTTTCTCTGTTTTGAGATGTATTTAAGGTGGCGGGCGCTCTGGCTTTGGCAAGCGTCTCCAAAAGATGTAGTTATCCAAAAAGTGCCACTTGTAAGACAATACATTAATTTTCCTCTCATCCACGTCAGGAAGTACCAAGCGGCACAGGGGTAATTCTTCAAAACAAAACCTGGTGAAATGTCGACTTCAGCAATGAGCAGCAAGCACTTTGCAGTTTTCATGCTCCATAACTTTTGACAAATAATTTCATTTTTCTCGACATAATTGAAAATGCCAAAAGCCTTTGCCAAAAGTAACAGGAGGAACTAACTACAAGGATCGAATTTATCCAGAACACAAGACCTGAACACACTGGATCTATTTGAAAAGCAGCAGACGAGGCCAACGCCCTTCACATACCAAAACAAGACAGCAAATGACAGTCACTTCTGAAGACATTTTATGGCGCTTTTAGCATTCACAATAACACGTACATTTGTTAATACAATAAGGAATGTAAATATATGTTTATATATGTATATACGACAACGTGTGTACGTAAGTAGGGATATCCCACTGCTAAGTATACACAGTAAACCACTGAAAACAGATAGACAAGATTGAATAATTAGGAATTATGGAATAACTAATTGAAGTTGAATTCTTCAAATGTTAGCCTGCCAACTAATGATTCTTAAGCACCAACAACTTTAATTAATAGACTGTTTCAGAATCGTTTCGAGTGCACCCAGCTGGACAGCTAGGGCATTGGCCGACAGTTACTGTCTGACGTTATCAAGCCTTTACTATATTAACAGAATTCGACAATTACCGACTAGATGATAAAGGCATCACAATAACCCCAACGTCTTATTAACATTCCTAAATGAGGGAGTCACACTGTTTTTTGAACAACATACAGTACAGGCGTAAAGCTCCAGGTTTAGGTCAACTATTTTATCTCGAAGTTGCTAACTGAATACTTCTGCATAAATACAATATTTTGTATATTTTGCTTTTTTAAGATGTTTATCAGGAGTCACGGTGGTCTTTTATGGTGTTTGCCAGGAGCACATGCTCATGTTCAAAAGTGGTTGGCAATGAAATTCTGCAAAAATGCATATACCAGCGTTTCATAACACTAATAAACATGACGTGTATTGTTCACTTGGACTAAGTTCATTGTCGCCCAGCCCCAGATACTGGTCCATTTTATTCATTTAACCAGTTTTTAATTTTTCCCCAATAATAAGATTAGACCATGCTACGATATTCAGTATTCCCTGTTGCTGCCCTGCTTCAGCATAGACATTATGAGAAAGTGGGCTTCTCCTGACAGCTCGTAGGCAGGCAGTTAGGGCACAGTAGGCAAAATAAAAAATTACATTTTGTTACTTTAGATAAGGTTAGGATAAATGCAAAAAAATAAAACAGAAAATGTACAGTGTATGCATGAATTCCTTCAGCTTCGACATGTACATGTCATTATTGTCTACCAGTCAAGTATACGGTCGAAACAAATTACTTCCACCATGAATAGAACACATGTTACAGCATTTAACGAGGTATCATATCAGGAAACGATTACGTATGGCAAAATTTCTTAATACGAATACGAACAAATTGGCTCGTTGACAACTTGCTGTATACTGTATCATTAATGGATAATGACGATATCCGGTAAAAAAACGAGAGAATAAGGGACATTCATTAAGTGGAGGCACAAGAGTGCCGACTGATTCAAGTTAACTTGAGTGTTATTGGTGCAACTGACCATAATTACACCACAACGTACAAGTTCAAAGGCACTTGGAGTAAGTTCACACAGTGTCCATGGATGCAGCCACAGGTGGTATTTTAATGGCCCAATAGGAGAAGAAAAATGGGCTTATAAATCTTTTTTGGCTTTACGTTACCTCGTGGCGTATGGGTTAAATAACATTAATGCGATATAACTAGAAATCTGCGACAGTAACAGCGTTGCAGGTGGTCACCATTACGAATTAGTGTCGGTGTGGGTCCATGGCATGAGGTAACGCCTGAAGAGGATATTATACCATTATGTTACGAGAACTCAAAGGGTCAAATACGAATATCAATGCTATTGTAAATATACATTATACATGTCTACGATCTTTCCCGACGACGTGCATGCCTACTTAGATCAGTCTTTGAAAACTGGGAAATCTTGCCGGCTTGGCCTGGCATGCTAATGTCCCTACAAATCACGAGATTAATAATTACTATCGAAATGGCCCCCGATGGGTTCTGAAAAGGAGACCCGTGGTCTCTCATCAATCATTATCAAAAGGGGATTTTTGCCTTTTAAATTTCATTTCCGTACTTAGGAATTAGTTGAGGAGATCGACATGGGAATGCGACAACCCAAGCAAGTCGAAACGAGAAGGTGAGGAATTGCTAACATTAGTACGTTCCATCTGTTTAACGTTAACTGCTAGTTAACTTATCATAAGCGCACTGACAAGCCTCTGATGAATCTTGTCCTGGGTACACAGATACGAACTTAAAATGGCAGAAAAAAAAACTTGCAATACACATGCAATGCACATGTATACGAAAAATCAACTCTAGATACTGAATAGTAACAACATCAACTGGCTGTTCATACATGTATTGTAAAAATCTTTTCAATCTGCTGACATTTTCTCACTGCGTTTTGATATATGCCTTTGTCAGACTAAAAACACTAAACAGGAAAAAAAAATCGAATCTAGAATTGTACTACGAGAGCAGGGTTCCCCCAGAGATGACATTTTCAACTTCCCTGATTTTTTCAGGTTTCAAAGCAAATTTTCCTGACCACCCGACCACTGAAAATTCAAAAATATAATATGCCACTGTAAGGAATGCTATATTAATATAAGCAGGAGAGAACACAAATTGTCACAAGGAAACAGCAAAGTTAGATTAGTTTTTTAAAATTTCTTTTTCAGAATTGCTTGCCATCTCTTGATTTTTTTGGTAACCAATAGCTAGCTAGGCAAAATCTGTTATTGATTTGTTGAATTTCCAGACTTTTTCAAAGTTAAATCCCAAATGTGCACAAAATATGTAGGCCGGAATTTATCGTGTTTATTCTAACATAACATAACCTAACCTAACCTGAAAATGCAATTTCTTAATTTGTGCCTGCCCTAACCATAGGCAATCATTGCCGTTAGGAGAAGCCAAATTGATCGTATTTTCTATGTTGACGCAGGCAACAGAGACATAAACCGTAATATAGACAAAAAATCAAATTGGACATGTAAGAAGCCAACTGAATATCCTCATTAATCATAATAAAACACGCAACGCACTGCAATAACTCCAATTGGCTGCAGTCATCATATTAAATTTTAAAACAAAAACTGAAATAATTTATTTCAAATAAATAGCATGAAAAGTGATACGATACACTCGTATCCTCTTTCGTCCTAATACGTCGGGCATAAACAGTCGTTAATTTGTTATGTGTTGAGCGGAATGAATACTCCTTTAACACTAACTTAGGCACTGTAACTTAAGATGATACAAAGTCATAATTAACTCCATTAGAAGTTGCTTCCCTATTGCAGGCCTACCGTTACAAGTTATTGTTTTAACGAACTTTGTCAGTCTTTTTGTTATTAAGGAAACGAATTTAGCTCTTGTAAACACCCTCCAGCTTAATTTAGATAAAAGTGTGCCGAAATTCGCATTTTTATCTTACATGGCAGACGCAATGGAAAATCTCTATATTGTATACATGTATTTGCTCAAAATAGGCACGATGAAAGTTATTTCCAACCTCAAATCAGGTCGGCTGCCACTGACATTGACGACTATCAATGTCAAGATTCAATCAGTAAACGAGTACGATTTTGAGATTAAAACAAATCCCACGGATAAATGAGAAGGTGTAATCTCCCATTGTCGAGGTCGGTCAGTTGTTGATTACATCGCAACAATGGAAATCGATGAATTTGATAGGTTGAATTATTCATCGAAATCCAACTTGTTGCAACCGGCATTAAAACTTACGTTTCTTATAACTACCAAGCAATGGGTTTCAATTTATCATCTTTGGAAGACATCGGGTTGATGGATTACATGGCATGTCTTTGTGTACAGTAGGGGGTACTGAGTTTAATGCACAGGGTGGCAAAAAAATTCCAAGTTTTTAAATTTAGGACTTTCATTTGGAGAAAAATTAAGGATTATTTTAGGAGTTTTTTCAAACAGTTCAATTGTGGGCATGAAGTATTTCAATCTTAATTCATCTTTATGTAACAATACAATATTAAAATAACAAAAGTGGCGTCAAACTGCACCCGAGCCAAAGTAAAGGCTGCCATAATTTAACTTAGTAAATATAGTCTTAAATGACAATGTACAGGGCATTTATGGACTTTTTTCAGGACAGTTAATTGTTTTAGTGCTTATTTAGGACCGACTTTAAACTTTTAGGACCTGTTTGCCGCCTTGAATGCAATTCCCTGACAGTAATTTTGGCCAACCAATTTTAGAATGCGACCTATCACATTTTTTTTTCAAAATATTGAAAATTGTTCTTTAAGTGGAAGTGGTATTATGATGAAGACCATGGATATTTTTTTTTGATTACACATATGTTAGTTTATTCATTATTCATTAGTGGACGAAGTTCAAAATTGATTGTTAATAACATTTTTGCAGTCATGTAATTGTTGGGTGAACATTTCAAAAGAGAAGTTCCTAAAAACGGTGGGATTGATTCACTCTGGTTCACCCAGTGGAACTCGCACTTTATGCGATCTGAGTAATTGTGTACTTCATAGTCTACTTGGTAAAATTCACGAATGACCTCCGTGAGAACCAAACCAAGCCTAATTCAATCCAAATCACAATTATGAGCGATATTAAAGCCATTAATGTCACTTTTTCTTGTCCAAACAATTCGGTAATAACTAATATCACTTGAATCCCAACTTTAAGTATTCGCATAAAATTTATTGCGGTAAACATATATACCAACGCTCGTTTTTGAACGTTTTTGGACTTTTAAATAACAAGATATGGTGCTTTGAGTGTCTCCAAATTAATTGTGTCTGTAAAGCAAGGGGGTGACTGGCCGATTTTAATTTCTTATTTTTTTCTTCTTGCATTTCGTGTCACCTGATAAAGATCGAAATTTCTGAATGGAAGGAAGAATTCCTAAAAAAGTCGTTAGACGATCTTAGTCCAATAAACTTTTAGTACGTGTGCCGTGTACTCTTGAACTGAATTAACCCGAGGCAATAAAGATGTTATCAGCAGTATAGTTAACAGCAAAGGTCTACAATTAAAAAAACACACAAATCTCACTGTAGTCCAGCATCTCATGGGGGAAAATGGATACTCAGACGTTGATTTAATGATCAGTTTAAGTGATTATTAGTTGATGAGATATACTTACTAAGATAAAACGGTGAATTAGAGTTCACCAATGTGATCTTAACTTGCCCCAGGTTTTACATTGACAATTTTCCCTTGACCATTGAATTTAGGAAACGACAGATCACTGGCTACAGATATGCGGTTATATAAATCCTAGTTATGCAATTGTCAATAAACTCTCTGTAAATGGACAATTTAATTTCCTCTAAGAAACGATTTGGTGAGCAAGAATGGGCTTGCAAGGCTAAGCAAAGCAACCCCTACAAAGCTCCAGTGTAAGATAAATATTTTTGATTAATAACAGCCGACAGTTGTTTGAAGTTAAAATGCCACAGCCTCACAGTTTTTCAGGAGAGACAAAACAATCTTTTCAGCAAATTAAGTGCTGGTATTTTCTGAAAGCATTCCCAGTTTTCTCGCCCACTGGAATCGAATAAGTTGCCAGTGATTAAATTCGTAAACAACTGGCCATAAAAACAGAACACGGTCAGCATAATCTATAAGAAATAAACAACCAAACCAAATCAAAGCTAGGATTGGTAGCTTTTTAGGCCGATTATAATGAGAAGCTAAGCATTGGCTGGTTATTAGGATTCATTGAGAAACTGCAGTAGATTCTACAATAGCAAAATTATGCGTTGCTTTGCCACAGTACAAGATTTGAAGTGCTGCCATCTTGTACACGCAGTGGACACTTTGAATAGATCAGTTTTACTACTTGATTACACGACTGTAACCAGCATTTTAAGGTTGGTTGAATTTGTGGTAGACAACATGCTGGCATGGTTTGCCTCTTGAACACTGAGAAGCTAAAGGTATTCAGAAAAATAAAATAGAAAGATCCGCCTCCTCTGATTTAACGTTACAATGTGGCAAGGTTATTATCAGTTTCAGGTTGTTTTTTTCAAACCATAACATCGATTCCTTAACTCCTTCATCGCGTGTTACCTTCCTAGATTTGCATAATGACAAGACAAATCTGTTGAGAACGGACGCAGGACATTGGACAACTGGTCGCCACACTTAACTGCATAAGTGATAAATTTTTACAAAATGGTCTTGATTAAAAAATAAAACTAAAATTCCAACGTGTTTTGCCATGTTGTGCGCCTACTCCAGTGATACTGTATCTATAAAAACGTGTAGGTTAATAGTTGATTGTCAAATTATAAATACGAGAGTATAACGCTTAGGTTTATTCCGAATACAAAATAGCGTGAATTAGAAACTATAAAAAGATGGCCATAAACCGCTGACATGTAATTGAATTTTTAAATGGAATTAAAGCGTCGAAGCTGGTTTGGTGATGAACGAAACAGGAAGGTGTGATTGTCAGAAAATTAAAAAACTACCATTTTTATTACCCCCTCAGAATTTGCATTGAATAGTCTATTTTGGTGCTGAATCGCAATTCTATTGTTAATGCATAGACGTAACAGACAAACAACACAACAGACGAATTAATCCACACTAAAGCAATGAATAATTCAATTTTTTCTGGGCACATAAAATGACATAGAAAAATGGAATGGTAGATATAAAAATATGCATGACATATGTTGGACAACATTCATTTTTTCATGTTATATAAAAGACAAACAACAACTGTTAAAGTGTTTACACGAGGTTCATAAATATTATTTCTTGCAACTTTAATACGATGTGCGCTAACTTATTTGATTGAACTTTGATAAAACATGATGCGGATAAAATATGGTGTTTAATAAAATGTGGTGTGAAAAGCAATCTTGACCAGTTTCATCCAAACCAGGCAATGGATGCAAGATGATGTCTGGAAATTTGGTTACTTTAGTTGCATAAGTATGTTTAAGTATATATATATAGTTTAAAAGAGCATCTACAGTTTATGCATATGATAAGAAATGTTTATTTAAAGTTAATGCAATTCAACATAATTGCCATTTGATGTTGATATGAAAGACCAGGAAACTAAATAAACTAACAATGTCTGGCTAGATATAGCGTGAAATCTGTACTGAGGAATGTACTTCACATTAACAGGATCGATTGGGAGGACTAATTATTCATAAGAATGAATGAACCAAGTATGTTATCTGCGCTATTTCACAGCTCAGTTTCAAAACAAAATCATTTCGGTTCCCTTTTTCCATCAAGTATCGCCCATTCAAATCCGGAGAGATTAAACAAGCGCTTCGGAGAAAAACGTGTGGCATTTCGTCTCCTAAACACAGACATTAGGTATGAATAAACCCATAAATCTTGCATTCATGAAGTTGAAAATAAATTCATGCATCTGTTTTATAGACGCGATACGAAATGTTGGAAATGTATAGAAAACCAGTTACTGAAATTATCACATAAAATTTTCTTTCTAGGCTGACATTCTCGACACACTGTTACCCATTCACGTAAAAGGAATATTTCACGGCTATAATTAAAACTCACCGGTATGCAGGAATTATCATAATTTTCCTGGAAAGGCTATCTAAATTCATTTTACAGAAAACTAGCTCTGATGGAATGGTTTGATAAGCATCAGTGTAATGACATCAGTACCAGTATTCCCACGCTAATCCACCCCTACCTTATTTTTGGCTGATTTTTAATTTTCTGCGCACCTTTCATTTTCATTCTTCTTCAAAACTATTTGTCTAGCTACATGTATATGTCATTGAACCCATCGAATCGTAAAATAACCGTAAACTTTGCAAAAAAAAAATTACCATCGTGGTGAATGAACGAAAGCAATGCATATTTTTAAAACTCTGGCAATATTATTCACAAAACATGAGATCTGCAAAAGCACTCCCAACGAACGGATATACAAATGTTTTCGTTTTGTGAAGTTTTCGACTGAGGTTTTTTCTAATTCAAAGCACAATTTTCAAGCACAAATTTTACCCACAACTAAATTAGCGAATTTCAGATAAAAACAAACGATTTCAAACATGAAAAAACGGAATTGCATTCATAATTTTTAAATTTGTATCGTGGTGAAGTCTGGCAGTACTTAGTATTCACAAAATATGAGACATGTTTCCACAGCTTTAGTACCATAAAATTCTCCGACGTTCGCAATTTATTAGGTTAATTTTCATTTTCCCCTGACTTAGTTAGTAAAACGAACCTAACTTTTCAAAACAAATATTGTTTTTAATCAATATGGCCATGGGAAGAATGATAATTATTGAATTTGTAGAATACATAAATTTACAGAACATAAAAATATTACTGTACTTTTTAACATGGATTTTTAATTAGGAGTAGCCCATTGGCCCACCTAAAAATCATGGTACAAGCCCTAATCGATACTATAACGTACTTTCAGGTTAGGAAATCCACTGACATTTTGAGTTTTTTTGAAAATTCCCATGACTTTCCCAGGTTTTCCAGGATTTCCGGTTTTCGTTTGCCAATATGAAAAGGGGAAATTGAGCTGAAGTAACAACTAAGCACTTCGGAGCAAATGAGCATCATTTCTGCGTATACCATATGAGCCAATAATTGACCTGCACAACCACCTCTTAATTGTTCGCAATAGGGAACAGTTTAAAAAAGTTAATAACGAGAGGAATATCGCATACAATGTATCGTTAATTGTTTGATTGACTTACCTGTAGTAATGCTGGCTATGACCAGAGGTAATAAAAGCAATTTGAAAATACGCAAAAAAAGTTCTCCAGGAAAGCCAACAAGTAGTAAAGTGGTTTCGCTGGGATCCGATCGGCGCAAAATTGCTCCCACGCAAACACCGACGGTAGCACCCAGCATGACACACATTAAAAAGATATTGGATTTAACCCATTTCAAGATTGTTTTGAAAGTAAATGTTGAAAACTTGGCGCAGGCCATTGAACGTTCAGCGACAGATACAGTACGCACTGGCTGAGGCATTGTGCTTGAGTATCTCAGATGGAGGACTCGACAGCTTCTGTGGTGTAGGAAGAAGGCTTTCGTAGGGATGCGAAAAAAGTTTTGGTGCAAAAAAAAAAAAAACACTACTCCCTTGGCACCTCCTCAACCTCACTTCTCACTTTCATCAAATCTAGGAAACCGGCTGCGGCGTCAAGGGATCTCCCAGTTAAATAGCAGAGTTTAGACGAGGTTATCTTATCGATATATCGATTGCCACTCGATGTTACACTCCAAGTCTCAAGAATGACATGCACCACCTTCAACTCACTGCACTCTGAGCAAAACCTGTGCACCAATACCTCGTTTTACGGCTTTTCGCTATAACGGCCTGTTGTCTTATGGCAATGTTTCGTTTCTCAACCAAATTTTTTTTGCTATGACGACCATTACTGGTCATAGGTCATCGCAAAACGGGGATACCTGATGTCACATTTGTGCTACATGTAATCGAGTAGTTTGAAAGCTAAGGCAAGCGATGCAAACAATATGAGGCAATTAATGGAAACAATATAACACGTTTGTCCGAGTCACACCTTATGTCTGCATTCATCACAATCTGTAGTTGAGGATTACCCTGTTTTAAAACATTAATCCAAATTTTGTTGTTTTGCTTCTGTTTAGCCCAATAACCTTAAAACAGCGTTCTTCAAAAAAAAGTTCTCCAGGAAAGCCAACAAGTAGTAAAGTGGTTTCGCTGGGATCCGCTGGGATATATCGATTGCCACTCGATGTTACACTCCAAGAACGCAGTGTTAAAATGCTACGAAGACCTTCAAAAGTAAGCAAAAACATAACAAAACAAAAGAATTTTGATCAATTTTTTTAAACCAGGACCATCCACAACTGCGGATATACAGTAGTTATGTCATGCAAATCTGCAGACTGATTAGACCTCTTCTTCGAGATTGTAGTTTGTTTTTTACGCTACATGTATATTTAAAACATGTAATAGCAATCGTGTTACAATTGTACTGATTTGTTTTCTCGTGAAATTAGAACAGATCCTGTTGGGATTGTATGCTAAAAATTATTCGTTATACAGCAATTCGCTTCACAGTCTACTTTCCAATAACCTAATTAGGCCGTAAAAGCGAGGTATGGGTGTATTTTCGAATTTCTGGGCTTGGGAGAGATTCGAATCAAATTTAAATGAGCCATGCGATACGAGTCAATGACTTAATTAGTGCATTAATAGTTTTTAATCTACGCGAAGCCTTTCAGTACTCTTAATGCGAACCAACTATTACCAACAGCAACCCTTTCATAAGTTTCAAAAGGCTCGGCGGTCCGAATTTCTTTGCACCAAAGCCATTTATCATACGATATGACGTCACATGTTACTTTACGCCGAAAATCAGGGAATGAAAGAGCTGAGAATTTTCGCTTCATTGAGATCCAAGGGCGGGCATTCTTTTCCAATCAAAAAGTGTAGCAAAACAACCACGCCATTGTAAACTTACTAACTCTTACTACCAAACTGTAAATGCCACTTGCCAAATGACGATCGTTGGTTGCGTATTATGATTGTTTGTTTATTGAGGATTATCTAACTACGGCCATAGAGGCCACAATCAGGTCGGAGAATTAAGTATTACGTTCATAGTACGTCTCAGGTTAAGAGTGGACAATTTCACTATGCCATCTACCGGCATTACAGAGCCGAATGCACACATGTAGTTCCCCTAAAAATTTGGCTATATAGTATTCTTCATATTATGAAATAAAACCATATAAGTGTAACTATTGCAGGGTTCACACTCAAATTTTCAAGTCGATTCCCTTGACATTTTACATGAGAATTATTTAGGAAATCAGAAAAATGGTGGATTTTATACCAGATTTTGATAATAGATGATGACTAAACCAATGGCTGATGCAAAATATCCCAAGTTCACAATTTCAGGAATTCCCTGACATTCCCAGACATTTTCACGAATTCACTGACAATCCCTGATATTCCCCTATTTTCCCAGACTTTCCAGATTCAAATTCATGATAATTTATAAACCTTACCTAGAAAATGACGTGTATAATAAATATTTTTTAAAAAATACACAAATTTAGGCGCCAAATTCAAAATATCAGTCACATGAATTACAATTCGGGCACGTGCAAACATGTTTTCATTCAAGTACTAAAACGCACGTAATGGTAATAGATGGCAGCACAAGTAGATCACTTAATACCAGGCTGACAAACAAATTCTCAAATTTAAAATTTTGAACTTTTTAGGTGTTTTTTTGTATATTTAGTACTTTTATTTTTTTCCAATTTATACATGTAGGTGCTCGTTGCATTAGCACTTGTTTGCCACCATATAATAAATGCCCAAATATCAAACAAGTGATGAGGTTCAAAACGTCCACTAGAGGGCAGATTGTAATACCCACCCTTAATCTGAGACATGAGTTTATGAACCATTCTTAGTGAGACAAGACAAGGCAAACCGTTGTCCGTATACATGTAGTTTAATAAACTGTTATCCGCAGCAAGATTTGATTAATACTAGATTTACAATAGCTTATATAAAACTGGTGTATTCACGGCCCGTGCCTCTTATCGGGGTCAGTTCGAGGGTTTATCCTCATGAATCACGTCTTAAGGGCGTTAAAGCAACATTATTCAAAGAAAGCAGTGCTCGAATACTGAGAAGGACTTTAGGGGGCCTCGCTCCAAAAAAGTGGTAACATTTCGGGAATGTTATCGTAGAGATTTTCGGACATGTAGCTGTCTCAGTATACGTCAATGAAAGGAGGTAGATGGGTTCATGTACCGTTCAGCGAACACTTAATCACGACGGCACACAAGATTGTATAAAGCAGAATAATGCGACTATATTGCTAGGAAACTATTTTCAACACTGTTGCAGAAACGATCATTTCGTAGCACGTCTGACTACAGGATGAATGGGTAAATGCAAATTTTACTGATTTAAATAAATGCAAATGTAGGAATTACTATGTGTTGAACGTTTGTAATCGGTTAGCAAGAATACTGTAGGGGGCCCAAACTAAGATAAACTGACATGGCGGCTTCACCACCACAAGCTCAAGCTTATCGTGGTCGATAAAAGAGACGCAGTAAGGTGTGGAAAATTTTGTTCCATTTAATTAATCAGGAGTTCAGAAAACGAAAATAAAAGGTCAGTAGTCTTTCAAAAAAAATAAGATTTGAAAAGAATGCATATTGAGGGATGAAATAAATATATGCCTATGTAATGTAAGCCCATCGTCACCAATGAATTCATAGGGTGATTCAAAAATATATGAACATGTCTACTTAGAAACACATTAATTGTTGAAATAATTCGATTGTTTTTAAATTGCATTTACTTCAACTGGTTTTCAAATGAATTGCGATTTAAGGAAGCTAGAGATTTCTGGTGATTTCAAAATTTTCAGCTTTATAGTGCTTATAATTTTGACCCCCAACAAGAAGCATGTACACGTATAGAATTACAGTTTGTAATCTTTCGTCGTATTTTCAAAAATATATCAAATAGACCTTTGATGCTGGGATTTATGAAGAACGAGATACTTTTAACTACTGTAGTAAATTATTCTATCTTAGCAAATTATCCCTCGTCATTGTCAGTAATTTTACGATCAACATCAGTGAAATGATAAGTAACCAACTATAGTAGAATAGGAATTCACGCCTCAATTTAACAGCAACGACTTCTTTAGCCAAATGTATCCTCTAGCGCTGTGCACTTAAGCTCTATCAAGGCTCAATTGAGTTACACGTAAAATACATTACTTTAGATTAAAGATATGTGTATTAAGCACCGGAACCGGTCTCAAACTCGTGCTTTTGAAAAAGTGCAATGGCAGTTTTGTATTGCATAGATATTTTTTTTGAATTGGCATACTACCCCGCAATGCAGTACTGCATGTAAAGGTTGCAGAAATAAAAAGTTGGCAGATTTAATGAGTGGGTTTAAAAAGAAAGTACTGGTCACTAGCACTTCCTGCAGACACAATATTAGGAGGTGCAGACGATAGCAGAGTTCCCCCTAAAATGACGTTTCCAACCTCCCTGACTTTCCCAGTTTTAAATTAAATTTCCCTGTCAATCTTGACCAATGAAAATGAAAAAAATGGAACATATACCGATGTAAAGAATGTTATATTTCTTGCTATATGAACAGGAGATTCGTGTAAACGATGGAGAAAATTTTCCATAAAGAAACAGCAATTGATAATACCATTGTTGATTTCTTCCTCAGAAATAATTGGGCTTTATTTTCAAGATAGGGTAACTTTACATTAATCTCAATGTACATGTATCTCAAATACATGTACATGTAAGACGACCATTACCAGGTACATTTGGTTCATATTTATTGTTATGTGAACAGGAGATTCATACCGAACATGTACATGTATACAAATGTCCTTATGTATGTCCTTATGTATATATCCTCATAGATAAGTTTTTGTTTTATATTGATAATATCATTTTTTGTTTCTACGACAGAAGTACTTACTCCAATCGCAAGAACTGTTTCTTAGCTTCGAATGTCTAATAAATACTATGTTGAATTTCCCCGACTTTTAAAACAAATCACTTTTCCCTGATTGTATTATGTCTTTCCAATTTGCCTGACAATCCCAAGTTTTCCATGTTTTCCAGGTCCGGGGAAACCCTTAATATAGACTAACAAAACTTTTATACGGTGTATGGCTAATTGATACAGTAGGCTGACGAAAGGAGTGGAATGACGTGAGATATTCCGACGTCACATTGTAGATTGCAATTATTTTTAATTGCCCAGGTGGCGAGTGTATTTTACAACAACCCAGTATCAATAAACACGTGTTTATAACTATAAATTTATATCTCATAAAAATATTAAAAGTACCTTATTCCGTCGTAAAATTAATTATGAATTAATTATAATAAGGAATATCTGGATAAGTACACACTGTAGGCCTATACTCGACCAATTATACTATGCTAAAATTTGGAATGCCTGGTCATCATGTAGGCCTGGGGCTTCTTCCCTTCCTAATAGTAAAAAACACGAACATTTACGATTCCCAGAATGTTACTCCTTCCCCGGATATCCATCATGGAAGATTTACAGCGTTTTCCATGCAGCGTAAGGCAGAGCCAGCTAACATCGAATATCAAGTAAATTAGATGATCATTCCACCATTTAAACAGACAATTGTAACGATAGGGTTGAATGATAAAATCTGGGGATAAAATCTCTTCTTCCCAACAAATTAACCAGTTAATACAGCTGATCGTGAAAAAGTGGCATTTACCCTTAAAGCTGGTTATTTACAAGGTATCTTGAAGGCGCAGCCACATTCCTTGTAGTCATTTCTTTTGTCCCTTTTGTGGCCGTGCACTTATTGACCTCAGCTATACCAAAGTACTGTTAGTGCACGATGTTCATAAATTGTTGGTGAAAAGCTCGTCGTTTCTGTTAATGCCACACATTCATTAGAATTGCAGACAGACAGGCAGATTACACGTGATAACTGTTATTCGAGCATAGCAGGGAATCCCATAGCAATTTTTACAGCCAGCACAATATCTTAACTGTTTCAGATTTAATGCTCTATTTACCTAGTTTGTTAAAATGATGATGCCATAAATCAATCGAAACATTATCCAAAAGGCAGAGCGCGATTCAATGAGAAAGTAAAAGCAGATTATGAAGGATTGTAATTTGTTTGGACTTTACTATACAGTATACAGTACATTGCAACTGCAATGATACGTATACTGCACGATTAATAAATGCAACAAATGTCATCAACCACATTTTAACCACCCTTATTATGCTTTTATGCTGAGGACACACCAAACGAAAATCCAGAAAATGACGAAAACTGCTATGACGTGGAACACGGTAAAGGTTTCTACAGTGTTGAAACCGCGAACGCAGTCTGTTCACCTACATGAACAGACCATCTACATGATAAACGGGTCCAACGACCAAATATTCCATAGTGAAAAATTTGACCATTTGTGGAATAAGGTTTATAACTATCAATTGAGGATGGAGATGATTGATGAATCTCTATGGAGAAGGTAGGCGTAAGTACATGAAGCCTTAATGAAATGTTATGCAGAGGCAGTTTCTGTGCAACCCCCTGGCAACTATAAGTTACAAATTGATGATTTGAAAGGTGTGTTCTTGAAATAGCACGAAACACCCTGAAATAAACGTAAAATGTCGACAAACAGAAACTTCACTTGATCGGATGTATGGAAATATGGCCAGCCGGTATATACTTCATCATTGCAAAAATACCGCCGGTGCTTCGAGCCATGCACCTTTATCATTTACATGTAGGTCGTCGAAATCAATTTGATTTTTGCAGGTTGCGTTAAAATCATTACGCGGATCTACATATACAGTGCAAATATAATTGGCAATGGCAAGGGTGATGACTCTATCAGCGATATTGCAATAAAAACTGGAATTGCCTATGAATATTTGATTAGGGACAGCAAACTTAATAAGGCTCAAGGTAGAGCAGCTTTTCCAACATCCTGAATTCAAAAATTTCGGCGTTTCCAGCCGCAAATGCCGATTGATGAGTAAGTTGTACTCGTAAATAATTGACTCGTATCATTCCCAGAATGCACAAATTAATGAAACGGACGTTTTGTTTGTGCATAAATCATGGCGTCAAAGCTAAACTGAGATCTGGCATGGTAACCTAGAAAATACAGCGACTTTCCCGCAAAGCATTCAAGTAATGCAGCGTTGCATACATATTTAAAATGAATTTACCAAATGTGTAAATTCGCGATTGATAAATAAATAAAGCAAATGCCCACATTAGATCAATTTCAGGACGCTCTACAACTTCCTAATTGGACGTTTAGTCCTATCGGTTAAATTTTTAGATTCGCACGCACCAAGAACGTGAGGCGTAATATGCATTCTGGAAACCTCACGTCACCCTCTAGTAAACTGTGAAAGGAAATTTTACCAAGCTGTTGCCATATAGACGGTATTCGAGAGGCTCAGACATACAGTAGGCCGATGCCTCACTCTGTAAAACTTCTAATTGACTCTCATTCAAACTAAATGCAATGCACACTATTTTTGTTTGAGCTAATTCTTAAAGTTCAGTTCCGTTCTCCTCGCTAAAAACACAACTTTTTTTTCAGAAGCAGCTGCCGAAAGCATAATTTCTTCTCATTGGTTTCTATTTGAAAGCGTCAAGAAATAAACACTTCTGGTACTCGCTGATCAAACTTGGGAGCAAAATGTTAATACCATCTAATGCTGCTATCAGCATTAGGGGGCTAAACAGGAAGATAAAGACGTCTATTTGCTCGTTCAGTTTCAGGACAGGTTCGATTACTATTTTACTATATTACTAATTATTACACGTACGTTTAATAGTGAATACGTTCTGTGTATATATACACACATGTAGATGGACATCATAAACGCCACAAGAGGCTGTAGTTTGGATGGCGTGAACAATTCCTGAAGTTTACAGAATTAACACATCAATATCTGTGACACGACCCTGCGGCTAATTTCCAGGATAAAATTGGGGCGCATCATAGATGCATTTTTTATGTGCGAACATAGGCATTATCACCGAGGGAGGTCCTAACAAATCACAGGCGCTGGTCAGCACTCTGGACTCTGAATTTAGGCACTGCAGAGTTCAGTCACTCGACGGTGTGATTGAACCCCAGAGTTGAGGCACAGGTTGGGAGGGGAAGAAGACATTACCAAAATATGTGTTAACACGTAGTACGAGACTCGGGAGTCACGTGGTGCAAACTAAGCTTACGTACGGTAAACTAACCCAAAAAATAAAAAGAGTTTGATCTGACGTCAACGATGGGAACACCGTGGGGGTGGACCAAGGGTGGAGCCATGATAATTACGCAGATAATTGAGGGTGAAAGTGGGGACCTGCAATGAGACAAGTGTTTAGATGCAATGGGTATGGCTGGTCCCATCAAAGACACGAACGGATTATATCAAACCCTACTTGCACCCGTCTTGATCCTTCGCTTTGGTCCTGTTTTTTTTTTTAGAGCGACGGGTGCGGTTGATTTATTAGGGAAATCGGGAGGATTCTCCATTTCTCCCCCTCCCATCTATAACTCAGATACTCAGAAACTGAGTTTCGAATGACCATTACGCTGCAGAGTTTCAGTACAAGGTGACTAACAAACTAGTACATGTACAAAATTGATTGAGAAGTATAGATTGTGAGAAAACAATCCATCATGATAAAACTTGGCATCAGGGTCTCCACAGCTTTTGTAACATAAAATCCCCTGACTTTCCCAGGTTTCCCAGCTTAAATTTTTATTTTCCCCTGACCTTTAGTATTCCCATCGATGAATAATTATTGAATTTGTATAATAAAGTAATTCACACAACATCAAAGTATTAATGCACTTTTTAGGTTGGATTTTTAATTAGGAATACTGAGATGCTCAGAATTTAGTATAATTTGGCAAATTTCGAAATTGTCAATAATGAATCAAAATAGAAGGACCCCTGAAGGAAAGATTAGTAGCCTATACGATCCCTATTATAGTGACCTGTAGTTATTTTTCAGACAACTGATATCAGCACAAATTGGATATCAGGTAAATTGAAAGGGCCTGGAAATGTCAGGGAAAATTGATTTACTTTGAAAAAGTCAGGGAAATTAAAAAAAAACTAATGTAAATTTACTGTTTCCTTGTGAAAATTTGTGTTCTTTATCCAGCATATATATAAAAGCAATAAATATAACACTCCTTGCGTTGGCATGTCATATTTTTGCATTTTCAGTGGTAAGAGTAGCCAGGGAAATATTTTTAAAAACTTGAAAAGCCATGGAAAAGGCAGCTAAGTTGAAAATGTAATCTCTGGAGGAATCCTGACGACTGAATATAATCACACAAATACCAAACACAGATACTCAGTGCCTCAAAATTAACTTGGTCTGTCCCAGACTGGTATAAATACACAAGGGCAGAGTGGGGATGAAGGGAAAATGAAGTCTCATGTTAACGGCCCACAAATGATTTCAATATTTCAAATAGGCTGCTGTGCAAGGTCCTAACAAAGTGGGCGGACAATAAAAACAACGCCTTAAAGTTTGCTGCACAGATGACCGGGGCATGACATTGCTTTCAGTATTTGCATCATAATTTCATCATAACGGGTTTTTTGTAGAGCAGATGGGTTTTTATGACGGTTGGCACACCCCTAAACTTAATACATGGAGTACATGATCATGGTGACTGGGTTTATCCTCGACCCTGATAATGTCACCTTGACTCTACTGGGGCATACGCCTTTAAATTATTGGCTAAATTTCAAACGGTACATGGTACACCTAGTAACATTTAACAATGAACATAAAATATTAAAATGTTAATTTGTAGAGGTTCGTGCTTGCATAGTATATATATTGAACTTATTTTAAGTTCTGTTAATAATTAAAACGTAGGCTTGCAATGAACAGGAGGGCACAATCCAATGCATTATTCAAACATCCCTGTTTTGTCTTTATGATAATAGGTCGACTTCGCCTAGGTTAGGGCCGAGGTATAGAAGGTAGATATTCCATAGATAACCTGCACCTCCACCTATAATTATTCTATCATACCGTTAAGTACGTCGTTCTTTTTAAATTCAATGACAATGAATTTATTCAAATGTCTTTTGGGTGACGTTAATAACAAAGTTAACGTTGTATTTCTCCATGGTGCATCCATTTGAATTTATTTACAATTTTGACCCCTTAAAAGAGCAAAAATAACCTGATTATGCTTATGCAATAACCAATAACTTGAAATTTTCATATAATTCTTTCTTTTGGAGATTTATGAACAACTTGTCAACTCATCATCATATTTGAACAGCTCGTTACTGCAGGCAATACATATTTCAACATAAAGGAATTTAAATAAAAAGAATAGTTTTCAATACTATTAGGCTCTTTTGTCCATCAATAAATATTTAATCCAGACTCTTGAGCTTTCACGTTTCCATTGCAATTTTGTAATACACAATGAAAACAATTTTTGTTGTACCATCATGCTGCCCCAAAAGGATTGCAGATCCCAAATACATTTCATTTGGTGTGTGTAGCCATCTTACGGGGGGGCAAAGTATATACAGATTCGATTTCCACAAGAAAGAGTCTGAAAGACTGAAGATTATTTATGCTAAAATAGTTCTTACTTTCTTCAAAGATGATCTTGACTGGATGGCTGACTCGTGTTTTTCTGATGTCTTCGGTCAACCAAAATCTAGCACAAACACAATTCATCACGTTGATTCCCTTTCATGAGATGATGAAACACTTTCATACTTTATCTCTGGTAAAGTTATGGCATCTTTTATCAGAGTCTTGAACGTGTGTGCGACTGAAGATATAGCCTCTGTCGGAACACACCACCATGGAACATTCTGGACATTGAAAAACAAGATATTATCAAGATTATGATAAGGCAGAGCGGCACACTTAAATTACAAGACAAACGAGTTTACTACTTCATCGTAACATGTACACCAGGGTTATGCAATTAATTGCTCAAATAAATTTCTGGATTTTTACCAGTCACAGGGATTCTAGAGCTTCAGTAACCAAAAAATTACCTGACTTTACCAGGCTTCCCATGCAGGTTAAAATTTTATTTTCCCCTGACCTTTAATGCACTTTAATTCATATTTTTTATTAGGAGTACAGAGACTCTATTGAAATTTATTCTAATTTGCCAAATTTCGACATTGCTATAATGAAGCTAAATAGAAGAAAGCAATCTGCGATCGTCATTATTAGAGAGAATTCCAACGTATGAAAATTTTATTTATGAAAAATCTTCTGGACTGAAATTATAGAGCCTAATTAAAAGTTGGGAAAATCCCCTGACTTGTTGAAAAACTTTTAAAAGAATCCTGACTTTTTCAAACAATTTCAAAATCCCACTGACTTTCCCAGGTTTTACGGGATTCCCAGGTTCTGCGGAAACCATGAGCCAATACAAATTGTTTCAATGTGAACATACAATAAGCCCATAATTACGGAAACAGGTTGCATACAGGTATGCGAAATATAAGAGAATCGGTTACCATTTGACAATCATGAATCCAGTGTAAATAGGCCTAACTATAGGAAATCAAGTGGACCGGCCTAAAGTATTCTGTATACTGACATAATACTGTAGAGTACTAGTAAACATGTTTACCAGCACTTTTCGTTCTGTGCATTACATACACACTATTTGGACAACTTTTATTCATCGTTGATTAAATAATAATACGCACCTGAGAATAATGATATCTTAGCTTTACTAAAACACAATAAACGCGTCAGAAGTTCTTTCAAACGCGAGCACTTTGACAAAAATGTCGGCAAAATGGATTACGTGATCTGATTGGACCGCTGACCTTGGAACTTTAAAGTCAAGGCGCTCCTGCTTTGGAAATTAAAAACCCTAACGAAAATGGCGGTATTTTTGAAAAAAAGAAATGTTTGCACGAGCTTTACAACCAGTAGATTTTTCTCCCTCGATGCCAATGCAATTCAAAAACTAATGAATTTCAGTATGCTAATATTCACACCAAATCTCATAACCAGACTGTCAATGATGAAAAATAATTTCTCTATACAACACATTTTTGTTTTACAAAAAATATTTTAGTAAAACGTAAATAAATTGGCTTCACATTTGTTAACATTAGTTGCGATAAGGACTCGTTACAAATTATGTGGTTTGGGCAAGTGGAAATAAAATTTGTAATTCACATTTGGCATAATATGCTTAAATTCATTCATGCTGTGCTTTCTGATTAGTCACCATATCAACATTGTTGATGTTTAATATAATTGTAGGTGCGATTATCATTTTAAAACAGTGCGAAGATTAGTCACTACCTTAATGCATGAACATAAATCGTCATACTGGGCTGATATGTTTTTCCTTAGTTATACAAGAAACATGTAAGAACACAAATCGTCACACTGAGTTTCCACATCGACAGGCAGGATGTACATGCAATACTGACGCTGACTCAGGCAAAGAAAAGAAGGTGGTGAGACTGAGTTGAGAATTGCACGTGACTGAACGCAGATCTAAATAACATGCGTTTATGTTGTTTTAGGAGTTCTGCCTTTAGAGGAATGTGTCGACGATTACCTTTTGGAATCTTAATTAACAACAGATAGCGGGGTATAATAAAAATACTAATTCACTGATAAAGAGGATGCACAGTATGTCATACAGTCAACTATCAAAAAAGTACCTTTCCATACACTAGTTTATTATAGGAATCGGATTTCCAAAAGTTCATTCACATTTCACAATGACTACAAAAATAAAGTAGTAGGTGCTTACGTTTGTAAACAGCAATTTCCCATTGCTTGATTTCGTCACTTGGAAACAAATGAAATGAAAAGGGAAAATCTGAGTGAATTATGGACTGGCATGTTCAGTGCATTCTTCTGATGTCCATATCATAAGTTTTACGTTTCGTTTCCGTTTATATCGCTGCAAATGTACAGTAGTATATGAGTTTTTCCACATGCAGTGGCGGACGACTATGCGGTAACCATGGTAACCAGGTCTCGAGCATGTGGGGTCATTCGAAACGACATCTTAAGGCGCTTCATATAATGGACCGAAGAAAATCGAAGGATAACTGGAGTTACATGTAGTCACTATTTTTTTTATTTTCAAAGTAATTGACAACGTGGAATATAAAATTAAAACAGAATTGAAAGTATGGTATAATCTACAGGCAGCAGTTTCAGCATACTTCCATGCAAAGCTAGATTCAAAACAAGCATTCACAGGTGGCCATATTGGAATGTTCTGCCCTACCTGTTTTTTCGACCAATCACAGAAGAGGAGATTTTAACAAGGTAACGTCATTAAAGCAATGCTTGGGCGTTTACCTTTTCAACTATCGTGTAGTGTCTGGTAAGTACATTCCTAATTTTGTCTGAAATGTCAATCTATATCAAATCTTTAGTAACTATACATGTACGTTATCATAAAACTGGAGAAAAAAATGAAGAAAAGTTGGTAAAGTTTAAAAATTAACCTATAATCTTTAGCAGTTACCTGCATTCCAAAGTTTATTGGCGTTGCTTAGGCCTAACGACGTTAATTTTTAACAAAAGCTTTTAAAACTAGGAATGCGTATAACATTATTTAGAACGTAATCTCTACGCTAAAAAATGCCTTGACGGAGCATACTGTTTATTATTAGTTCTTTCGAAATTCGAACAAAAAGTACGTCAATGTATTTGACCAACCACGCCTAGCTAACATTCAAGTATCAGACTTATGTCGTCGCTTTGAGGGGGGAGAGTCTGAGAATCGATATTTTATTAATTTCAATTGTCTTGTCACGTTTAATGCATTTTTATTCTTTATGCACATTCAAATTTTCCAGAAAACCTCAAGGAAATTGGTTAATTGGACAACCTTGATGATTTTATTTGCTATTGGATTCGCCATGCAGTCATTCAATTGAGAAATTATGGAAGAAATCTCTCTCATCGTTGGGCTCTGTGTTATTGTCGTCGTTCTCGCTTTAAACGTAGCCTTTTGTTGCTCCAAGTACAGAAGTTATTGGGGAGATCCTAAATCTGGCAATCGTTACGTTTCTCTCTGGATCCAGCCCAGACATAATCAGCAGTCTGTATAAGCAACCTGTCATTCAACTTCACTACAGAATAGGCCTACTCAACACTAGGACAAACTGTTTCCTGAATAGCGCAAAACCTCTTGTTAGTCAAGATGACGGTCAGTTATAATGGGATCTACTGGGGAGCTTACTTGTGCCTTGCCCTGCTCACTCTCGCGGTGTTCTTCGTGGCAGTATTGCTGAGCAAGTCTCTGGGTCGATCCTGTGACCCTATGCGGCAGTATGCCTCCATTCCAATGGCACCCAAGCCTGGTACTACTCACGAAGAAATTGCGTTACAAGAGAAGTCTCCAGAACTGCCTCCTAATGACGAAAAAGTTTGAAAGCTCACAGCGACAGCATTATACAATGTATTAGCACCATTTTGACGATATGCAGCAGCTGCAAGATTACGCATTTCTTAATTTTTACCTTTTGTATTCTTGGTGATGTTCAACAATGTAGATGGAGCACTTTGGCAACAGGTTTTGGAGAGTTGACGTGCCTTAACAATTTATAAAACCTTATTTTTGAATCTTTTTAATGGATTATAAACATTAGTGCAACCTAGAAATGATACGAGAGCTTGAGATTATTTTCATTCCTAATTTCTTTGAATCTCATTCTGTTACTTGCATGCTACAATGCATTCAAGATTAGCATAATACATTGCATGTTGTGATGTTCTTGTTTAAGTACATGTTCATCATACTCATTTTCTATTTTTATAGTTAAAATATCTTGGAGGGAATTTGTAATCTTTTCAAACAATAAAACTGATAAAGATGTATGTGGTATCACTACTTTTTCTCCATGATACGTGTATTTAGTTAACATAAAGCACACAATTTGGAAAATCAAATTTTGGTCGTAATATGAAATCTTCCAGCACATTTTCAATTTGTGCAAGCTTCTATCAGGTAAAGCTATTTCAGCATATCATGATAAAGGCACAAAACAGATGCACAATCCAACAAATTATGCAATTTTTCTCCTGCAAGAAAATATTTGCAGGGAACTTATAAGTGATGAATATTGAAAAATGTTTAATTTTGAAGATGATTTTGCAATTTATAAATTTCGTTACATTTGAGAGGACAAAAGGATAATTTTCCAGGTTTTAAAAAAATCACCCTGTTCCATATAAAGTAAGTTTCAAAGGTACAGGATGATTCAGAAACTTCAACAAATCCTACAGGTAAGCTAGTTTAGGGTTTGCCAGAATTAAACTATTTGTAACATGGAAATGAATACAAATTGTTTAATAAATAGCCTACTGTGCTCATTTATACATTACAATTTAACAATTAATTCTGCCAAATTGAAATAAAGGGGCATTAAACATGAATACTGTAACTTTTATTACATCACAAATCACAGTTTTCCTGGTGATCAATTAATTGACTCCCTTTTTTATGTCTTCAATAATAAGTTTGACAAAACCATTGATGTAAACTACTGCCTGCTTTACTTTCAGAGCAAAACAAGTAATGTGTAAAATCACAATAAAACATCTGCCGTAATTTGGTGATTGAAATTGAAGTAAACGTAAGTTGCTTATCTATGGCCATAAACAAACAGGCAGAAAATTTAACAATTGTCACAGATGAGCTATCAAAATAAAGAATGTCAACTGTGATGATTATGAGATATGATATCGATGGACAAATGAATGATAATTAACGATTTCTCTGCATAAATTGTTAACTACTCAACTAGTCCCACAAGTGAACATTTCAAGAGTAACGAGGTTAGTTTAAAGCAGATAATGACAAAATGGGGATAGTTTGCTTTTCAGCTATTAGCTGGAAAGCTATGGAGTTTACACAGACCACAAGTATAAATCTGTTATGCTTGAAAAAGGTTATGAAACATACATGCATTCTGAAAGGGGAGCATTCATTCGATGTAAAATAGACATGTCTCAATCGCAATACCAAGTCTTTCATTAGGAAAAAAAATTTTGCCCACTGTTCATTACGTCATTTCCAAAAAACAACTCTGTGTTAAGGCTCGTAACTCTTGCACTCCGTAATCCTCTGGCAGAGGCAACTTATTAATGTGTGGCGACAGTAAACGTGAAGGGATTGTCGTCATTCCTGATCCAAGTGATAGTACAGCTCTCAGAAGATTTGCGGTTTTCTTGGCCATTTCAGACACACACAGTCTAAAAGAAATAGATGTGCCGAAGAAACATTTCTAGTGAATTTCTATAGTTTGTGTGATCATTATTTGAGCCATATTAAGAAGCTTGGCTAGTGGATGATCAGCTATAATCAAACCGCTTTTCTACCAAGTATTTGAATTAATCATACTGAATGTGCAATTATTTAAAGAAAATCAAAAATGAGACTTGCCTATCTTTTGCTGTGTGGCACTGCAAATTTCCCACTCGATTACACAAAGATGTCACTTCCGGTTGCAGACCTTCGAGTTCATACGCACTGACCTCACCCTACGAAAATCGAGCAGGTTGTTGAATTTTAACTGGTCTATTCTCCTGAATCAAAACATGCGATTACGCGACACATACCTTAACTATTCGGTTTACAGTCTGGGACAAGTGTATGTAATCTAAGAACACCTGACCCCCATTGGCCCAATCTAAAATGACTGTACTCCTTTCTGGTGCTGCCAATTTATCCAAAAGGTTCTTCAAATAGTCGTATTTCTCTGAAAACAGAAACATCACATGGTATCAGATCTGGTGCTCGATAGCTCAGCTTAAAGCCTACTAAGATACATACCATTAATTATCATGTCCGGTGCAATGTGCTTCACAATTAAATTATGGCTTTTATTCCACTGCCCGCTTTCCAAAAGATAAAATGCTTCGGCGTGCACATTGTTTTCCCTTCGGGCTCGGATTGCCTAAACATTAAGATTATAACATTACCCAAATGCATTCAATTCAGAAAAACTCATTATGTCAGTTTTCTCACCTTTGCTTCGAAAAGCCATTCTCGAGGAATACACAAGCTGTCAATGCAGAATTGTTCAGCATAAGTCATTTCATCACTAGTTGAAATGTATCTACAAAGCAGGTCTACAACTGCAGATTTTCTTCTATAATTATACAAACATGAATGATGATACATTAATAGAAGACATGAATTCCTTAAAAATGGAAAGTCTGAGGAAAGACGCAATTTTTTATTTAAATATAATGGATAAAAGCTTAATGGTGAAGCATTAATAGGAGATCATGCAGATCTTTGATTTACTACCCCATTTGAAATCATTCATACCTCATAGGATCTCTTAAATGCAGCAAGACAAATACAGCCCAATGCCAAAGACCAACTGTAGCCAACTGTGATGAAAAATTCACGTGCAAACTTGACTCTTGCATATCTGATAAGTGCTGGAAACCAATTGACTTGAGCGCTTGTGATAAAAGCCAACTATGATAGAGAGCAAATTAAAAAATTAAAAGTGATACGTCGCAACAATTGACATCAGCAAGTCCTCGAAGCCATTTTTTGATGAAAATTCAAGACATACGAAATTACTGCCTAGCTGAAATCAGTCAATGGAATAACTCAAAACTATTTTCTAACCTCAATCGGTGATCTAACGGATCATACGTGTACGTCGTAGGTGACAGTAGGCAATCGAGCCTATGTGATCTCTCGACATAAAGTTTTAAAAGATGATAGCACGTGTCATAAACGGGAAAGTTGATCAAATGATTTTCGGCAGTTGAAATACTTCCAGGCAGTGACTGATCTTCTAAATATGGTGGAAGTGGAGGGGAGGCATAACAACCATACGGAGTATCGCCCTAGAATGGATTATAAATAAATGAGCAGATTAAACAAATGGCAAGTAAGTGCCATTGTAGCATAAGATTTTGTTAGGAGTTACCTTGTATGCTTCATCATAGTCTTTAAGGGCATCGGCAACAGTTGCTACTTGCGAGCATTGAAACCTAATTTGAAGGTTTGTTAGGATGGGTGAAGTTATAAGCAACATTGTTTTGGAAGATTGCAAACATAGAAAAAGGTGTACCATAAATGAAGAGCAAATGATCTTTTCCAATCCAAATTCTCACAAGCGTTAATTCTACCCTGGGACGATGGCCAAACTAGAGTCCCAGCGAGCATGGCGTAAATTTTCATCCTTTCTGCATTAATGAATTTATCGCTCTAAAATTATTCCAAACAAAGAACAGATGTAAATACGTGCCTAATGCAATATCATATGTCAATATGAAGTCCTCGATGAATTCATAATGAATTGCTCAATATATATCCCTAATTATTTAATGAATTCCTCAATATATATCCTCAATGAATTCCTCAATATATATCCATAATGAATTCACACCCTTATTTGAAAATATCTTAAAATTGCACAAAAGGTGAAGCTACCTTTGATTCCAACCAATGGTTTAGTTGTCTTTTGTTCCTCTCTCGCACATTATCATTTCCCGCTGCCTCAGCCAGCATTAAAGCCAATCTGAAGTCTCTATTGTTTTGAGCTGCAAGCTTTGCTTCCGGAATGTGCATACCAGTTAGGTGACTGTATATCGTAGACAAATGACCTGCAACCTAATATAATGAAAAAATTATTTAAGAAAATGACGGAACAGCATTATAAACAACGAGTGTTATTTTTAAGACTTACATCATTTTTGTGTTTCTGAACTTCCTGGGCAATTTTTAACTCACTTGCAGCAGATAACCATTCAGATAATGCTTCACGTCGTGCCATGTGATAAGTGTATGTGTCCATTTTACCTAAGATAAAGAGGATATCTCTTATGAAATTGTTTATTGTTGTGACAAACATGGTGCATGAAAAAAAATCAACAACAGCTTACAATCCTCGTCATCTTCACTTTGGTCTGGAAGTCTTCCCCATAAGGCGAGTGCCAATTCCCAAACCATTTTGCATTGCTGAAGAAACTGATGATCTACATTGCAAGATGCTATTAAATAAAAGAGAAACATGCATATTAAAATGAAATAAATGTAAATATATTAGCTCAGATAAAACTACTAGGTTTTCTATTAAGCTCAAGCTATGTATAAACTTTGCTTTGAATACAACAATCAGATGCATATTGCACGGAAAAAACTATTCTGTCACAAGTACATTACCTGTAAAATACTGAAATAAGCGCCGATATGGTAAGATGTTACAAACAACAAATTATTAAAAGATGCTCACGGGTGTTCTGGAGAATATCAGCAGCTATCTTTGCATGTTCGTGAATTATCTGGACTCCTGGACAAGGCAATGCCAATGGACAAATATCCTCATTGCCAATTTTTGAATGCAATAGTTGCATTTGTAGAAATTGCTCCATGTGTGTCTGAAAGGAACAAGAACAAAAACTTAAGTATGCAGGCAGATTTCAACTTATTAGCAGACATGGTAATGTCAATTTTTTTGCCGAAGCGATTCATTTTGTTCATCGAGAAACTAACTGCAACATAGGTATTTTGCCCACATTGGTATGCTGAATAGTCACAAAAATGAATTAAATAATACTCACTATAGTCGTATCATCCCATGTTGCATGTGAAGGTAAATTCGTCATCATTTCAGTCATTAAGGTAAAAGGAGACGAATTCATTCTGGCTGATGACATTTCCGTAGAAAAAATTTCAAAAGGCTTTAACATCTTTATGAATCCTAAAAAGCATGTTTTTAGTTTATCTGCTATGAGGCACCCCACCATTACCCAATTCCATCAGGGAAAGTTTAGAAGTACCTGGGGATGTAGTTTGCTGCTTTAAAGAAGTCCCCATGTGCGTGAGAATGAAATTTGGTCCCCATCCAATACGAAACGAACGTCCCATCATGCATGCAGAATCGGCAATTATATGGTTTTTGCTAAAAAGCATAGATCTGGATAAAGGAAGCAAGTCCAGAGCTTTGCCAGCATTGCCAACTTTAAAAGTAATATCTGGTTGTGCTCCACCACCTTCCAATACTGAGAATTTTGATAGCTTTTCAACTGCTGATTGAAAACCATGGGCCGTTGGCATTCGTGATGCAGAACCTGCATAGATCAAAACACATCAGTATAAATTCACGACAACATGCCTTAAAATTCAAAACCAACTCTGGCGATGCCAATATTTTAAGTATGCAGCATTAACTTGTATCAAAGGAAACTTTTCTATAAATTCGAGGAAACTATCACAAATTTCAGTAAACTGATTTCTAGTTAAGACATACATGCATAAAAGACTAACCTGAATACTTCGCAAATTTTAGTTGCTGCATGCCATCTTGAGAGGAAGACTGCTGGAAACGTAAATGTTGTGCTGGCTCTTGCATTGTGGATGCAAAAGCAGAGATGTTTTCAGACTGACTTGAATTAAATTTGTTTGGAATTAACGTCGCACTTTTGGAGCAATCTACTGTTGGGATGCTTTCAGAAACTAATGCAAAAGGTGAAAGACAAAGGAAGTTAATAAATTTCAAAACCATTCTTAAAATAACTGTAAATTAAAAACTGTACCTTCAACACGATCTGTTCTATTTTCAAACATAGTATCATTGTCATCCTCCTCCTCTGAATCGTCCCAAAATAACGATGCCTTCATAGCCTGAACCCTTTGTGAGCTAGCTCCAACTACCTCCACCAATCGATGTGAGGCAGGTAAAAAGGATTCACTGACTTCATCTTCTATCAAACAAATGCATTTTGACTGTTTTTATTTAAATAACGCAAAGCCAACATGCTAACTAACATATGGAAATTTTTTCTGACCTTCCATGATTTGGATGGGATACGTCTTATTCACAATTCCTTCCATTCTGTCATCCTGTTCTTGATTTCGAAGCCTTAACGGAATTGCAGTTGCTTCTAATTGGGTTAAACTAGACAGAGATGGCACATTATTGCCATTTATTTGTAAACTTTGATTCAGCATCTGAAAACAAACAAGAATGCAATGTTCTCTTGAGCACACTGCCTTATTTCTAAATTGTGGAAACCGTTGCCCTACAAATACAGCATAACATTTCTTAACATGCTACTTTAATTAGCATTTAATTTAATAATACAACAAAATCATTACATTTCACAGTACAAGCATCATAGGGATGTCTTTAATGTTAGAACGACGCCCATAAGATATGTAATGATTAATGATCATTTCTGATGGTGGAGCATCCTCACCATTGCGATAAAAATCTGACTTTCAATGTACAAAATCTTAGAATAAAATAGCTGCCTCGCAAAATAATTTCTTTTATTGTATACAATTTATTGGCATTACCACATGCTATTTATAAAATATACTTATTTTTGGTATTACAATATAATTAAAACCAGTTATGGCAAAATTACCCTTATTATATATAATCACTATATGATGTGCACATCACAACGAAGGAAAAAATTGCACTTGATAAAAATAGTTACAACAAGATGCTTTCTCAACATCAAGTCACGTGACTTGGCCTACATATGTATTAATATGAGTACAACACAATGGTCCTAAAGTAGCTCGTGTCACAATTCCATCTAATGAATAATAAGTACCTGGGCGCCTCCATTCGCAATGTGTTTTAACTGCTGCTGCAACAACAAGTCCTTTGGCGGCTGTGCAGCTTGTGCGCTGCTGGGCATATCATCTTCATCTGAATCTTCTAACCCATATTTGGAAAAATGGTTCACCTACAAACATTTAAAAAAAGCAAATGAATTAAAACCGAAAGTATAGCCTGCACGTAACAATTAAAAAAAAAATTAGGCCTACTTGAAACACCCAAGATCCCGTTTCGGGTCTGTATTCAACGAATTTGGCTTTCAGTTTCGCAGTAGCATTCTCCAATTTTTGCTGATATTTCATCACTTTCAAACGTTCAGGGCTCTAAAGACAAAAGAATGGCATGACAAGATTCCTTGTGATGAAATCTTGAAAACTGAAAATAGCTTGCTTACTGTAATTGCTTTATGGTTTGTTTTATCTGTGGGCCACACACAATCCAATGTTATTTGGGCTTTCTTGTTTAAGCCTTGTCCAAAAGGAGGCTTCAAGTCATCGTTAGGATAAACCACTACTTCTTTCCTTCTGAAATGAACTATATACATACTTGGGTCAGTTCAATCAAAAGCAATGGATAAAAAGTTAAAATGCTCATAATTCCCATACCTAACTCATCCAGATTCAGATTGGCAACATTAGTCAGGCCAGGAAAGAAAACATTTCCATATCCCTCCCTTCCAACAGTGAAATTCTCCACAAAGCAATCGCCATTTTCATCGACTAAAGTTGCTAGTTCATCCATTGATGGGAGAGTGTAATAGCCAGATTTCCGAAGCATAATTCCCGCTGGATGAGGCATTGCTTCGCCATCATCTCCAACCACAATTGGATCAGATTCGTCTTCAGAAGCAGCACTCAGCGTGGAATCGTTTTGCTGAACTGATTTGTCAGGCGACACCCTATGGGTCACTTGTTTGGGGTTGAGAACAGAAATTGTATCATCAAAGCTTGCCTGCCTATTAGCCAAAATTAAAACTGTATTAAAACAATGTTATAAGTATGAAAGTATTTTTTATCATGTTTTCTGCAACTTCTTACTTGCTTGCCAAATGCACCCTTGGGCTAGAATTCGATTGAGGACTTGACGTAACCTCCTTGGTCAGGTCAAAACGTGGAAAGGAACTGTTTCCATCACTAAATATATGAAGTATGTTACAAAATGTATATAAAATACAAGTTGTGGCAAATGTAGGGCAGATTGGTAATTTCAAATAATATATAATGTGAATAGTCATTTTCAACTTAAGATTACACAGCTAATAAGCGCAATTACCACAATATGCCCAAAAATAAATAAATACTTCAAAGAGCATTATTATAGGGATCAAGCCGAAAAAAAATGGCTGTTATGGATTACTGAGTGCAGATTCCCGTAAGAGTGTTTGAATAACTGGAAGTAACCTAAGTTAATACGAGGTTAATATGCAAAGCCATGTATTAACATGGCATGGCATACCTGTCGTTAATCCTGCTCCGTATATTAATAGGCGTAGGCATTGCATTTGAAAATTCTTGCGCTTCATTTTCTAATAAAGACGCATTCCCTTCACACGTAATACTAATCGTGTCTCCAGCATTAGTGGGCATTGACTGTAGCTGGAAAAGAAAGTCAGATGCCTGGTCAATTATTGAACTTTCATCTCAAGTGTTTTGGGTGAAATTAAAAGATTAGTCGCATTTGTCTTACAGAAGGCCTCGACCTTAGCACCAACTTCTTCACGCTTCGCCTTGGCGTGAACGTCCCTTTAGGTGAGTTGTCATCGTCCTCATCAAATCCATCAAACAAAGCAGACTAGAAAGACAGAAGAAAATCCTTGATTTCCACTGAATATATTTGAAAAAACAAGAAAGATTAATTTTTCTTGCCTTTCCATTCCTAGATGCCAGCAAAGGCCGTGGCTTCAATTTCAAGGCTGATTTAGGCGAGAATTTGTATTGAATTGCTGATGTCAGAGCCTTTTGAGCTTGTGGATTGGTAGGCCTCAAGAGGTCGTCATTTTTTCCAGGATCCTGTCATGGCAGGTGTGATCATGAATTATACAGGTATACAAATGATTTCATCCTTAAAACGAATAAAACCGGCTTTACAAACCTGAATAATATTTCTAAAAAGTGGGGAGTTGCCATACGGCGAAACTGCTAAGGCTAAAAGCTGCTGCGTTATAGGAGCTTGAGTTGAACCAAGGGATGTATTCAGATCGCTAATAAAGAAAACGGATACCAAAACTCTTTAAAAATCTGAGAAAAATTTTGCACAGATAAACAAAAAAAAATTAAAATAGAAGGAATTACCCCCCAATAGATGTAGTTCCACCACCAAAATTAAAATTTGACATTCCAAGTCCCATTCCTGTGTTGCTGCCAAACCCTGCCGATTACAAAAAACATGAATAATTTAAAACTAATCACTCAAAAACACTGATTGAATGGCATTGAGTTGAATCGAATTTAATTTCTTTACTTTAATGCAGAATTTACTAACCCGATGTTGTGTTTGTACCAAATCCTCCAACATTCAAATTCAATGCCCCAGGCTTGTTAGCTGTACTCCCAAAAAGCGAGGTGCTGCCAGTCCCAAGTCCACTCCCAAATCCTCCGCTAAATCCAATCTGCTGGGGCTTCTGACCAAATAAACTTGATCCAGTGTTTGCAGTGGTCCCAAACCCCCCAAAACTCGTATTGGGTGCACCAAACGTTGAACCAAAACCAGTAGTCGGCTGCTTGTTAAACATGAATGACTGAGTTGTGGTAGCAGTGTTTGTCCCAAAAGCTGGAAAACCCGAAGCAGAGGTGGTTGCTCCAAAACCTAATGGTTTAGCACCAAACGGACTGGCCTGTAAGCAAAAAAAAGAAAAAGGAAAACAAGCCTTTTAACACGGTACCAAAAAAATAGCAGTTGGCATAATATCCACAAAATCATACTGTACTTACATTCTGAGTCTGTGCTCCAAAACCAGTAGAAAATGAGCTACCACCAAATGCTGGCGGTGGCTGAGTTGCAGTAGAAGCACCAAAGAGACTGGGACCAGTTGCTGTAGTAAGGGCAGACGAGCCAAATGGCTAGAAACGTTAAAATAGTAATAAATTACACTGTGCTGAAAAGACTAATAGACCAAAGAGACCATCTGGCTTAAAAAAAAAAAACTTAATAACAATAACAAGGAGTTTTTTCTATGCTACTTAAACAACTTAAGTTTTATGTCATTTTATACAACATGTCAGTACAAAAGTTAGAATTCTTGACAACACTGAGTATTATTCAAAGATTTCACTTACTTTCTGCAAATTAGCTGTTCCAAATGTAGCAGTGTTATTAAATCCAAATGACGAGCTTTGTGTTGTTGACGATGCTCCAAATGCAATGGGTTTATTAAAAGGAGACACGTTTTGATTAGCTTGTCCAAACAAGCCTGTATTTGAAGCAGAACCAAATCCAGCTGATATGGGTAAAATTGTGTAAAAAGAAAATAATTACATCTTATATCTGAGCTATATCAATACACAACAAATAACATCTAAACAAGTACATACTGGATGTGTTTGAGCCAAAAAACGACTTGTTAGGCGTCTGTCCAAAAAGGCTGGTAGTGCCAGTTGCAGCAGGGGTTGAGCCAAATAGTGATGGCTGTGCACCAGTTCCAAATGCACTAATTGTGGATCCTTGTGCAGGTCCTTTTCTGTTGGCAAGGTAGTCTTCAACCCTTAATTCCTGATTAAAAAGAAATGAGTAACAGTGAAGTACTTTAATCCACAGCACAGGTGATGATTTTTTTAAATGCAGAAAGCTTACCTCTAGACTTTTATTTTCGTAATCTTTCATGACAGTAATGCACAAATGCCTTGTATTGATATTGGTTGACAAACCATTTTTCATCATGGTATCTGACCCAGTAACAGGGACAAACTTTACAGTTGTACCATTTGTGGTAGCTTGGCTATTAACGCCAAATGCTAAAAATGCGAGTTGAATGCAAGTTAATTATAAGAATCGAAAAATCTAAAAGTAGAATAAACTTAGCCAAAACGCTTACTGGTTCCTCCAAACAAACTGGTTGATGCTCCCGTTCCACTGGGGTTAAATATCTGAGACTGCTGTTGCTGTTGTTGTTGCTGAGTTTGACCAAAAATGCTTGAGCCAGATGTTCCAGTGCTAAATGCTTTAACAAAAACAAAATTGTTTTTAAAAATTGTAAAAGTAAAATAGACATGGAAACATCAACGAGAAGTCTTGAAGATATTACATCCACCAAACGTGGGCTTTGCAGTTCCAAATGCTGATCCAGATGCATTGGAAAATAAACCAGTCCCAGTAGTCTGTTGATTTGTGGCACCAAACAATCCAGTCCCTGTGGGCGCTGCAGAAAATCCTGAAACAAAAATATGAAATAAATTTAACTGTACAATATTAAAGCTCAAGTTAATCTACAATGCCATTCCAGAAGATTAAGTCTTATCTCACCAAATCCTGCATTGGTCGATGCAGAAGGCTGTCCAAATGTGCTGGTTGTGCTGCCACCTCCAAAGATAGTCGGTTGACCACTTGTACTTCCAAATATAGAATTTGTGGCTTGACCTGAACCAAAGGGCTGAGTTCCAAAAGTAGTTCCAAGTGGCTTTGCAGCTCCAAACGCTGATGTACCTGCAAGAATACAGAGATTTTCAATTTAATTCAATGAAAGAGACCTACAGGCCTACTAAGGTCGTTAAAGTGTAAAAGCCAATTACTTTGGCCAAATGGAGTTGTGGTATTTCCAAATGTACCTGGAAAAGTAACGAAAAGATTCCTAGTAGACATCATGGAGCAACACAAACTTGATTTTAAATATTGAATTAGTGAATCTGAATGCGAACCTGAACCAAATGTTGTCGTCCCAGACCCAAAAGCTGGCTTACTTCCAAACATCTTGCTTCAAAATGTATCACTCACTTAAAACAATAGGAATTTAAATTAGATTAAAATTAAATTGTTCAACAATTTTTCTAATGGCTGCTCAAATGCTACAAAAAGGAAGTAGGCTACAGGGCAAGGCATGCAGCAAGCAAAACCAAAAATTGGTGAGCAGGAAAAGCATACGCAATTATGTACGAAATATAAACTAACGCCTAACATCCTCACTACATGTAACACATCGTGGTTGTAAAATACAAGCAGTTTGCCAAGAATTCTCTAACCGTCATTAGGCCTAGAATAATAATGGCACAAGCAGTTGTCTATCCTAAGCGTAACGAGAACGCATTTTTAAATACTGCACAAACTTAACATGACAAAGAAGCCTGCAGTCCTACTTAAAAACAAGTTTTGCGTAAATAATAGAATGAAGTTTAAATTTTACTAGAGCGACATAGGCTACACTAAATGAAATGACGAACAGACAACAAAGTCTTCCAACTTACCAGAGCCAAACGATAATGCGCATTACTACTTGCTGTTCCACAGATCTGCAAGTTATTATGAAATCTCAACTGTATTTACAAAAACTGCGAGAGCAGAAACAGTCTCACTAAAGGCTACCAATTTAGTCAAAACTTCAACACAAATCATGGAAATATCGCAGTTACGCCACAGGTCACAATTAATGGAACAACGATATACACCGCCCTCTAGATGCAGAAAGAACATGGAAAAGCAGGGTTTGTGATGCCATAGATATAGCGCTTCAGCTCTTGGAAGCCATTTGAGTTCAAATTTCTTCCTAAAACCATATTGCTTACACGTACTAGTACATGTACACTTGCACATTATATACCTGATACATGTACATAGAGAATGAAATTAATGATGAAAATAATCAGGGAATGTAATGATCTCCATGCATATAGTGCCCATTCCTATACAAGTATATTATGTCTATACATTTAACCTACATTATGATTCAAGGTCATTGTTGACCAGTACAATGACTTTCGGAAAGGATGGCCATTACGTTTTACGCCATGTTGTGCAATGTTCAAATCTCTGTTGCACATTCGCATTACTATGACGTCATGTTTTGCAGTGCTCAAATCTTTGTTGAACATTCACTGTACTATATTACATTATGTTTTGCTGTTGAGTGTTGAACATTCACTATATTATATGTATTCTGATGACGTCATGTTTTGCAATGCTCAAACCTCTGAGGAACAGCCACGTTTTATTATTTCGTAATGTTATGCAATGCTAAAATTCTGATGACGTCACCGTTCACCTTACTTTTACGTCATGTTTTGCAATAATCTAATCTCAGATGAACTTTCAGGTTATTGTATACAACTGCTAAATTATTTCCCCATTTTGAATGATTCACAGATTCGATTTGTAATCCATGCCATACAGTGTACATGTACATGTATTTATTCGTTTTTGGGAAATACATAAAGCAGGAGCCCGTTCCTACTACCATGAGCATGTTTGCTCGCAGTATTTATTTTAATTTTCAGATTTCATGATCAGAAATTTCTAGATAAAATGACGTGAAACTGGATATTCGCTAGGGTACTAGGTTGAATTGAATTGAACATTTTGAATTAAGAATTTAATTTTTATAATATCTTTAAATATTCTGTTCTTTGAATCTTTAACATTTATTCATTAGTGCGCGAAATTCGGTATGCAAAATTCATGTACATGTACACTGTATGGGAATTCATTTTTTTATATTCAGCAAGAGATGTAAAACAAAGTGTTCCATGACCCCGTCCGTCAATTTCGGAGGGCTCATGTATAGTAATTCGTTTCTTTGTTTAACATTTCATGCCGTGTTGATAAAAAAACGTGAGGTTTGCCATTATATTTCGAGTTTGCTTAAGAAAGTGCGACTTTATTGACATAGGCCATTCGAGACACACCTGCAGGATTTCGGAATAGGTCCAAAAACTCTCCAACACTTATGCATGCACATGAATGTGTTTAAAGCCAATATTTTGAAACCACCATGAAGAGTATTTTGGCCAATAAAAGATCCTGTACACATGTATTTCGGAAAATAGATTTTTAATCCTATTATTAATATTTAGCAAGTTAGTACATAGCAGTTTGGGCTTTTCATTATCCACATATAAATTTCCGAATTTTGATAGCATTCGAAATTTGAAAATTTAACATGTTTTACTGCAAATATCTGCGCAACTGCTAAAATGGAAATGCACTTCCACCATTATATAACAGTATATATGCACTTATAAAACCGTTATAAGCACCAAACCACATACATAATTCATCAATTAGCCTAACCCACTGCTTTCCAACATCGGATAAATGTGGTTTTTCTTTGAGTAATTAACGCTCATCCAAGTATTCAGTGTGCACCGATATACTAAAACTGTCCAACATACATGTACGGTATATTCATTATTAGATTAAATCATTTTTGCTGATTATATGATGAAAATTTTACCCGAATTGAGTATAAAGGACTTTTTAATTAGCGGTTTTGGGAAGCACTGCCCTAACCCTACCCCTTAATCCCATAATAATTAAATTATGCTCTCGATACTCTCATTAGTGTAAATAGTTTTCCAAAATTATTGATTCGCCAATTTCCTACTCTGGCAATATCAAATCATTCCTTTATTTTTATGTCATTTTTGTAATTGTTGACATTAACTCAAACATCCATGGAGCGTAGGCGGTAAAGTGATGATTGGGTGATGAGATATCATATATGGTATATGAGCAAGTTTCGGCACTTTGCCTAGGTTTTACCATTATATTCATGTATCAGCAAACACCGGCATCAATTCGTTGGGTTTGCCCGACAGGAAATAAGGTTCTGCCTACCTCACCTTGATTCATTCGTGGTTTACAACTCAATCGTGACGTAGGTTTACTCAGGTGGCAAACAGAAAAACCACGTAATGCCATTACATAAAGTGCATGGATATCGCAATCTCGGGGCTAGTCTTATGAGGGATACCATCTAGTTGTAACACAGAGGGATACCATCTACATGTATGTCAGACTGAAGGAATGACATAATCAAGAATCGTTCGAAATCATATTTTTGCCATCGATAACAGCACAAAATATCAAAATCAGAAGATGTGGTAGTGCTATTTGAAATCAGAAGTGGCAAAAACTATGATCCAAGAAACCTGGATGAAGTGCACAGCGATGGATAATGCTTTGAATCCAGAAGCCGTTGATCTTCTCAACTTCATCGATTTGGCCACTGACAATATCAGAACAACACTTCACAAATCGGAAACCAGGTTTTGCCCGAAAAGACGCGTCAATCACCGAAAATATCTTCAGAAACAAGTGAAACGATGTCGAAATGAACCCAGGAAAGTGAAACAAGATGTTCCTGAGTCTGTGCATTTGGATCCTAGTTTTGATCAAATTTATTTCGATTTACCCCAAACGGCACAAACGGTTATGGCCAATTTTGGCCATGGACACCATCAAATGATTTCAAGTGGCCCGCAGTTCCATGTTGACGAAGTAGACAAAATCCTTCCGAATGGCATCGACAGACAAACATCTGGCCAAAACTACGTTTCTGCAATACAACAACACTCTGTTCCATCACAATCATCCCTTCACAATTTGGCATGTTCATCAGGTGCTTGTTACAGCCCATTGACCAACGTGCCTTCTCCATATTCTTGCAGCAGCTTGTCATCAACCCGTGACTATTTGAATAGTCCATCCATTAGTGAAGGTAAAATTCATTACGGCCCTATATCTTAAATAATGCTTTGAATGATCATTGCCTCTTGTTCACGTTTTGGCCAGTAAGTACCAACCTATGTAAGTGTTGAAACTAACACCGTAAAACGCGTCAACAGAATTTAACACAATTTTGAATTTGGAGGGAATTTGGCGAATCAATTCTTGCTGTAGTTAAAATATGCAGTGGACTGTCCAAACACCTAACGATATTGCATGCTAAGCCAAGCTACGCAGATTTACATGTCATGTCATCATAGGGGGAGGGGGTCAGCCAAATGATGATATCATCACTGCTTTTTGATAAATGTTGCGTTGAATCCATCATTCGCTTCATCATTAAAAGTTGGGTTAAAATCGTTCGTTCGTGACCCCAGTTTTGCTTGCTGAAAGTTTTTCACCTATGGTGTTATCTCTGATATTATTCGCTTCATTATTACTTTTATGAGCTAAAATTCATCATTTTTGATCAAATATTTAGACAAAATACAAGCAAAATTTGGTCGATAATGACGCCAATTTGGGACGGGAGAGAGAAAGTAAGAAACCACGAAAAAATTAATAATCATCATTCTTTTTTTTTATAAAATTTGGGTTGAAACCCCATTTATTGTTGTGACTTTTATAGTTTTATAACATATTTAATTTTTTAAATACCATTTCAAATATCATTTTTCTGATATCATTCGCTTCAATATTACTCTTATAAGCTAAATTTAATCACTTTTGATCAAATGGGAGTCCGGAAACGGCGGAAATGATGACAAATAATGACATAGAGGGGGAGGGGGTCCTTAAATCGCAAAAAAGTGATGACAATAATTTAACGTTCCCATAAATAAACCATAGATTTAAATCGCAGATACATTTACTGCGTAAAAATTACACGAAACGTTTGTTCTTGAAAAATGAAATGATTCATTTTGAATGTTTAAAACTAATAGAAATTAATTTTAAATTTGCAGTTCCATCAGACAGAAATGCATTTGATTCCAACGAACTTCTCACTCAAATTTCTTCACTGGAAAGTCTTTTCGACGAAGATAACTGGACGCAAAACGAAGAAGATTTGTGCAGGACTCGCGAGTCAAACAACAACAACGCTTGTTGTGCTTCCTCACTGAAATCAGATGGCGAATTTGTCATGAGAAATGAACAAACTCTGTTCCCATCTTGCCAATACAGCCAAAGAGCACCTGTATTTTCTCCGAAAAACGAAAGTGTCCAAACCATTTCAAGTGATCACAATGACTCAACTGACCACACGACTTCAATGTATGATGAACACCTCATGGAAAATACCTTTTACTACGAAATCTGCTACCCCAAATTGCAGAGACAATCAGCTGTTTGCAGTAATAATCAGAGCATGAACGTTGAAAATTTATCCCCTTGCCAACATATTTCAAAAGATGCAAATTCAAGTACAAAACCAGAGTCACCCATTCGTCATTTAACAGGATGGACAGAATTGTCACCAAATATGCACTACTTGCCAGACACCTCTAGCTCACCCCCTTTCGATTACTTGGAAATCTCACCTTACCATGATGAAAGTTGGAATCACGGAGATTCTTCATCGCAATCTACGTGTAATTATTCATCCTCTCAAAACTCATCCAATGGGAGAATTACCTCGATGACTAACGATGAACTGATGAGAAATCAAAGTAACGGATATCATTATGATAACTCTCAGCCCTTCGGACAAAATACAATTGACGTTGACCTGGTAACCCACACAGTAAATTTCAAAGTTCAACCAGTCTGTGGCCGAGCGTAGTAACATTAGCATCATCAGGAATTCATCATTCAAAAGCTACACATTTTTTAAATATGGAATCAAAAATGCTGTCTCTCGAGTTGATAATCTTGGAAATGTATACTAAAATACTGTATGTGTAATTTGAGATTATTTATACAGGGCGATCAACTGATCATAAATTCCTACCATCATTATACGAATTTATAAAAAAATAATTTAAAAAAACTTTATAGTGCGTTTACACTTTATAACAAAACGTGTTATATCGAAACGTTCTGCAACTTGTTTGAAAATGAGAATAAAAATGAGAGTTAAAAATTAACGTGTTAATGTATATTACAATGTTTTGTGATGCAGTGTAAACGCATCTTTGCAATGACCACATTATGGAAAAATGTACATGTAGAAGCATTCCAAAAGTTTTTCATTTCATTTACATGTACATGTATTTGATTCACATGGTGTACCCACTTCAAAATAAGAGTTTATTCTCTTTCAAAATCTTCTTCCTTGTAACTCTAAACCACAAAACATTGTAATATAACAAATTGATTTTTTAACTTTGTTGTACAACTTGTTATACAGTATAACACCCACTCGATTACGTGTAACGAACCTACATATTTTAAAATGTTATGATCACCCTGTATATTTTCAAATGCATTTCAAATACATGTATATGTACGTGTACATGTACATGAAAGTGTATTTAATAAATGTCAACAAGATTGTCTGAAATCTTGAGTTTTCAACTCTAGAGAAAAAATGTACATCAAAACCCTCATTTTTAAGTTATTGGATACCACATTGTACGATTGTCTATTCAATTGCAATTTACCATCAATCAGAATTCGTATTCCATTATAAGTTGTCACGTCATCATTATAAGTGTTTAGTATTATTTATCACTCAGGGCATTTCCTCATAATCTTACGTGTGTAAACAATGCGAATTATATTATACTTTTACAAGTAATCTCGTAAAGGATATGGGTGGCTCTGCCATTGTTATGCACTTATAAGGCTAAATGTGCTCTTTCATCACGCCGCCAAAATAGCCCTAATTCAGTGTAAATACTGACTAATATCATAATTTTGAATCGAGATATCCAGACACACCTGATAAAATATTGCAGCCTAAATATGAGCCGAAGAACATGTAAACAACTTTCTAATGGTTTCTGCAAGAGGACATCCTGTCAAATATTTCCATGCACGAAATACAATGTCCTTTGTTTGACAAAGGGAACGAATTTAATAATAGGCCCAAATATTGGCATGCGGACATGGTCCTAAAAGGCAAAGAAATCCAGGAAAAGCAGTACAATAGTGCAATTCACAGAACTAGTTTAAAAGCAAATTAATAATGCAAATACATGCACGTAGTTAATATACTCAATAAAATTTTATTTGGCAAATTTTAGTACTATATTAACGGATGTAATAAGATTTAAGAATGCAAACATCGTAAAACAAAGTTCAATTCGAATCTGATTTAAATTTGAATTTGATTTTCGACTAGGATAAGCCACTCATACATAATACATCATTGTTTTATAAAGTTAAAAAAACACTGAATATATGTAGCTATGTACAGCAAATACATGTATGTAAGTTATCATCCACTAGTGTTAATATATCAAACATGAAACTTGTAAATATTTCTTCATGGTGAATGATACAATACGACTGGTATACGAAGAATCATATAGTGCATGTGTATATGGATCAATATACCGGTAGAAACTTACATGTATTGCAGACCCTACACGGTCAGTTTTACTGTCAATATTTCGATACTGACAGTAAGTTATCGGATCATTCGGATTATCATCCGTAATCAGAATGGAACATCAATCCATCAGTACTGCTCTCATTAAATGATCCGAGTTATGTAATTGTTAGTAATTGACAGAACTGACATAATTGATCAGAAATTGATTGTATTACTGACCGTGAAAGGCCCGCATATTAATAATTATGTGAACGAATCAATATGCTTCTAAAAGAGCATTTAAAATAAGCTTTGCGAAGAAAAACTATAGGAATAATAATGTGATCACAGCACAGAAAATTGTACAGAAATTAATTCATATACATAAGATGCTTTTTGGATATAGGCTACAATCGGCTTATGTAGAGATACATGTAGTTTGAAGTAAAATGTAAAATTATTATATCGTTTCAAAACTGTATTCATTCTAAGAAACAGGAGGAAACAAATGTGTAGACAGCATGGGTCTTTCAAATTCTGGAAAATATTTCAAATTTCATATTGACATATTTGAAAACGACCTATTCCACAAATGTATACGAATATTAGTGTACCAGTAACAAATGTATGGACAGGAAAAATATGGGCTTGTAGTATTGTGTTCCACCAGTGATATCGAAAAACTTGTGGTTATTAGTAACTCTTAAAATTCGATCAAATATACTTGTAAGGTGTGGAATAATAAAATAGAATTGTAGAAAATAGGGTTCCAACTCAAATTCTCAAATCGATTTCCCTGACCACTTTTCAGTCATATCTCCTTGACCTTTTGGAGGAATTTTTTTTTTTAAAACAAGAAAAATGATGGATTTTATCCATTGAATTGGCTGATTCAAGCTATCTCAATTTCCCTGACACTATTTCCAATTTTCACGAATTCTCTGACTTTCCACCAATTGGGAACCCTGACTTATTACTCCATAGCTCTAAAAGTACAGCTCCGTACCTTTGTGGAATAAGGCCCTGAAATTACGTGGCGTATCGAAAATGTGCTCAGCATAAATTTCAGAATTGTTAAAAAATGCTGTCGCCTTCAAAAAAGACGAAGTATTTTAAAAATACTTAATCGGTAACAATCACCCATTATGCGGAGCTGATTGCAATTAAAAGTCTACAAGTAGCGCTTACAATATATGTTTGACTACGTTTTCTAACATGCTGAAATAAAAACCTGATTTCGTTCCTTCGTGAATCAAGATTGCGAACGTTCTTGTTACGTTACTGCACGGCAGCAATATTGGAATATATCCCCGATTCACCTATACGCAAAAATACAGCCTTTGTTTACATGAACCAAATGTCCGAGTTGGATGATGAACGTGCTTCAGTCAAAATACATGTAGATTGAGGTTGAGGAATGTCAGTAGTGTCATCAGGCTGGGACGTTTTAGTGGGCTGTAGACAGAAGGACTGTCTGTCATCATGCGGCATGCGATCAGTAGAGGACAAGAGTATTTTTTGCGACTGTCTCGCAAATTCGTTGGCGAAACGGTGTGGTTCTGCCTCGAAAACTGCGTGTTCTGATAGCACGGACGTGGTGTCAGTCAACTCAGAAAGTACAGTGTCAGTCAAATCGGACGCTCCAGTCGTGACTGACAATAGGACTGTAGTCTCAGTCATTTCTGGGTCACTTACGTCACACTCGGACGATTCATTGAGTCGTCTTCTAGAAGGGGTGTGAGACTGCGCCATGCCAATAATATCAACCATTGACTCACCACTGTCCTTGCCAATGGGCGTCCTAGTTTGCATGTCGATCAACAAGTCCTTGACACATTCGTGGATGTACATGTATTGATCCTGCAATGTGAAAAGATGCTGATCATATACTATATGCACGTGTACCATTTATGGGGGTATACTACGGAATAGTCCCTGGTCTAAATGTCACGGTGGCAACGAGTTCCAAAAAGTCGTAAAATTTCTTAAAATGAACTAAATATTTTAAAAAATGCTAAAAATCCCTGTACATTGTGCTATCAGCCTACCCTATTCTGGCAGCCTTTAGCTTGGCGCAGATGCAATTTGATACCACTTTTGTTCATTGTAACAAATAGATGAATAAAGATTGAAATACGTGCACTGCATTCTAACAAATTGTCCTGTTTGAAAAAAATCCTAAAATAGTCATTAATACATGCGTGTCTCCAAAAAAGTCTAAATATAAAAACTTGGAATTTGTTTGCCACTCTGAAATGTACACAAAATATGCGTAAGTCGACCCTAATTGTCTGGTGGCCAATAATGACACCTGTCCTAGCTGCCGCTATTTATCCTACTTAATGGTTTAGGGGATTATTCTTTAGCACAGCCATTCAGTGCAGTCATTTATGAATAACTTGATTGGTCCGGTATTAAAATGCAGATCGATGTACCTCAGTTTGAACCATGTTGGTCCTATAGTTCCTCATCTCTCGAACTGTTGCAAAAATGTCCACGAAGTCGTGATCTTCGATGTGCTGCATTAGTTTATCGACTGCGATGAATGTGCCAGTTCGCCCAACTCCAGCACTAAGAATCCAATTCACACTTGAGATGTGACTCAATCAAATCAAAATATGGCACGAATGCAACCGTAAAAATCACCTGCAATGCACGATGATAGGCAGTCCCGTAGAGTTGTGCGGCATGTGATCGCGCACACTTCCCACAAAGTTGATCAACAGAGATGTGTTTTCTGGACATCCAAAATCTGGCCACATCGTGAAATGCATTTGCTTAACTTCCATTGTTCTGGAACCCTAAAATAAAACGCGAAAAATCTTTAAAAAAAATAAGATGAGAAAAATCTCAAAAATCTAAGAAAAATTAAATAACAAATATTCTCAGCACCTATGCAAACCAAATGTCTAAATTCTAGTCTAAGCAATAGGGGCATTCACGTATTATATCATCGTCTTAGATGTGTGAGTTGGCCAAATGATGAAGGCATCATTGCTGTTTTATAAAACATTGAGTTAAAATCCATTATTTCATTATGTGATCCAATTTTGAAAAAATATTCGCCTACGACATTCGTGACCTTGTCATATTAGTTTCATTGTTACATTTATATAAAAATTTGGGGGAATTCCAACATTTCTTGGTCAAAATGTCATCATTCACACGCGAAAAAATAATGCAAGAATATTTCCACGGATCATCAGAAACCACTTAGGATGGGTGCAAGGACGATGAAAGCCATGCAGGATAACAGATAGTAGTTATATTGGCACTGGTATTTCGAACTATTTTATCAGTTATAAGGATCGCCTTGTCATTTCTGCAGTTAATATGTCTGGAACTGAGTAACTGACATCAGATGGGAATGATTATTAAAATACCAAAAAAACTGCCTCGTCCAGGAAAAAGTCCTGTTTGTGGCAACAACGTTTTTCAAAAGTGTTAATAGTCGAAAGTCATTGCACAAGGTTACGGTATATTCCTGAACGTACATTATGCTGATGTCAATTTTACCTTTTCTATTTCGGGAAAACGGGGAATCAATTCCAAAAGATCAGACAGATCAACTGCTGTCGGAGAAGTGGTCATTCGGTTTTTCTATAAAATATAGACCATAATTGAATCCAAAACAAAAAGGCGTCCTAGCTAACAAACCCTCTCAGCATTGTCTACATTTTTCTCCTCCAGAATCACAACCAGTTAAACTTTAAAATTAGTTTTGTCCGTAGAAATATTATTCATTTTATACTCACCAAATGCAGATCGAATATCCTGAGAGTATATCCTGTTAAAATTGACTCCGATTTCAAATTCACTGCCAAATCCCCGTAATAATGAGTTTCTCTATCTTCCGGCCAATACTTCTCACATTTCTCCTACAGAAAACAATCACGATTTTAGTCCAATCTTAATTAAATGGCGTCGAGCACTGAAAAGCTACTATTTAAAATGCCAACCTTCCCTCGCTCCATGCATTGGGTAACCATCACTATCATTGGAGAATTTTGTTCCCAAACCATTCTCCAAAAATCGTCTTTGGTGTTTGATAGCGGCCCTTGACTGGCAATGAATTCACGCTGTGACCTGTAGCCCTAAAATTTAAACGCAACAACCTCATTTTCGACCAATTATGACGTAATCAAGAATGTAAATCATGAATGTAAATCAAGAAAATTTTCTTACAGGTATATATGATGCATTTATAAAATCTGTGAATACGTCATCAGCAATTGGTAACAGCTTTACCCTTGAGTGATCGACTATAAGCAAATAAATTGGAAAACGAATTAAATATATCGAATTTAAAGAAAATATATTGAATATATAGGAAAAGTGAAAATCAATCAAAACGGCATGTCGTCAATGTCATTTGGATTAATTTGGAATTTTTTTAATTTAAGTTTTAAAATTCAATATATTGAATACTAATAAATGCATTTATAACAAATTTTCAAAATCTCCATCAACAAATCCTGCAATTATAATTTTAAAAGCATTTACATGGTAATATGTTGATCCAGCGATTCTTAGGGCGGTTTTCACTCATCTGGGCCACTGTGGTAGGATAGGAAGGACTTCCGCTGACTAACTCCTTGAATGCATTAATTCATTAATTTCTAATACGGCGAAAGTTTAAATGGCAACGAATAATCGAAATCTTTTGAAATACTAACTTCAAATTCTTGGGATACCTTGAAAAATGAATCGGCAGTCATTTTCCGATAATGTTCTTGAAAGTCCACTAACAGAACAGGCCTGATTTGAAGAATCGCATTTTCAGTTACACCAAAACTAAACTAATTGCTGCGTAGTAATTTGTTCAAATACAACTTTATTTTTGATTGGACACTGAAAGGACAACTTACTTTGATGTAACCCGGAATGGAATAGCTGTTTGATCGGCTGATGGGAGTCCATTTTGGCACCATTTATGAATGTACGGAAGCTTACTTTTTATATAAAACAATAACGTCAGAATGTGAGGTAAAAGGATGGAGATGATAAACGGAAAGTTTGCTTACATTATGTTTTTCCGTTGCAAAGCCATAAGAAAAAATCCTAATAAAATAAGTAGCAGTATAAATGTTAAAAGCCAGGCCACTATTAAAACGACATTATCAGTGCCTGAAAAATAAAAAATGAGTCATGAATACATGAACTGTTCTAAATAGCACGTAATATTTAAATTTCAAATCTACTTGTCTAGTACGTCAGAATGACACTTGTCCTAGCTGTTGGAATTTATTATTTTTATTTATTGTTAATTTTTTGTGGGTATGTTCGACTTTATTTTACTCTAGCCCTGCTGCTGCCCGCTCCGTCATAGACACAATGAGAACGTGGGCTCGTAGGCTGGTTGAGCAGTTAAATAAATTTACGTTTTAGGTTAGAGTATAGGGTAGGTTAGGTATAAAGTATATCCCTTTTTCTTGTTTTTTTAACCTAACATAAGCTAACCTAACAAAGTAATTTCTGGTTTACCTACCCCTAACCACCACGCAATCACTGCCAGGCTACTAGCTGTTAGGAGAAGCTCACTTTTTCATAGTCTATGCACGACCAGGGACTACACCGAAGTAAGCTTTCGATTTTGTGAGACGGCAGTCGGCCGCCCAATGGAATAAAGGTCTTGTCTGAGAACCCCTCTCGTTGTCTCACAAATTTCTGTTTTTTCCTGAATTTCTCAAACAAACGTGAATTCCTATTCTTTGAAAATCTTATTGAAATACCTAACGAACTTTGTATCTGTGGCATAGATGGCGTTTCGCAACTTTTAAACGCCGTAGGTCCGTAGGTTTCAACTTCCAAAGTCTTAGCTCGAATCTATAATTTGAAAAATCCAAAAAAAATTACGAAAACAGGAAAAATAAAATAATGAAGGCGAAAATCGGAGAGTGTGCATTGATATAGAGATCGTTTGCCTGAAATTTGTATTCGTGGCCTGGTGTTGATTTATTAACCGTAAAGTTATTTTTGTCCAACTTGCCGTTAAGTTTAACATCTTCACATTGGGTTCCATTCTGCAATTTAAATCAAACAATTTAATGCACCGTACAATTGAAACCGCCACCAAAAATGTAACATGTTCAAACAAGACGGACGTACATTCAAACACTTTGTGACATTTAGCTCAAAGTGCTCAAATTTGCCATTGAATTTTTCCGGGTCTTTCCATGAAATGTTAACACTATTCGCAGCACAGGTCACACTTACGTTTCTCACTTCAGTAGGAGCTTAAGAGAATTAACGAGAATTAATGAATGTTGACAATGTTAACGACATTTTGTATTTGTCACCACATGCAATGTCTTAGACATGGTGCGGCGTAGCAAATGAGCTTAATGATTTGGTTTAATCACATCATCTTGCATAAATTACGAGATAGCTGGGACACGCAGCTATTGATCAGATATTGATAGCTTATGATGTTGATAATAAAAATCAAATTCAGATTTATTATGCTAATCCGCCACGCATATGAAAGAACACCATATTAATTTAAAGTATGAACTCACAACTGGGCTTCGTTTTTAGATTCTTTTCCTCTGTTAGACTTCTAGAGGTAGCACTTTCAGCCCACGCCTAAAGCCCACAAAATAAATTAGACAACTGTTTTGACAATGTAATAGTTAACAAGTTAACAAAGCACATACACGTACACGTATAATATAATAAAATAACTATTTATTTTCTGTGTTTAACCAAACGATGTAATGCTGATTTGGCTGCCCCTAACAACCAGGCATTCACCGCCAGCCTACGAGCCATTAGGAGAAGCTCATTTTCTTATGGTGTCTATGCTGGTGCAGGGCATATACACTACATGTACATGTTGGTGCTCGTATTACAGTAAGCCTGAAAATTATTTACCTGCAAGTGATACGAAGTATAGGGCAATAAACCGGTTAGATTAAACGATGGGCGAGGAGTATTTGAATTTGCAATGATTTCATAATTCATGGCAGGATCACCTTTTTTCGAAATTAATGTTAAGTTATTTTCGCTGTTGAATACCTGTTTAATAGAAGGATATTGTTATGCTTTACAGGAATTCGTGCAAGCGCATTCATTTGTTTTTAGCACACCAGGCTGAATATACTGTATAGTACTCACCCAGACGGTTCCATTGACACTTAAACTATAATTCAGACTACAGGGTGTATCGGGCCTGTCAAATTGGATAGTGATAAACTCCGAGTCCTTAGTTAACTGAAGATTTGACATGTTGACGGCGCTGATATCTGCATAAAGAGCACATTAAACATTAATTAAAATAGCAGTACACGAATTAGTGGATTGTTGTCATGCTGCTAAATTGTCAATAAAATATATCATGCTGTTAATAATATTGGAATTGAAAGCAAATACTCGATGATATTAGTTCGAATAGGGATCAAAGTAGTGATCGATGCGACTCTTATGCAGACGTGCATAGATAATTACCAAAGTTAATGGGTATCATGCAGATTTCACGGACCATGAGTGCAGTGGAGTTAGTAGTCTTAATTCCATGCTTAATATTAAACTTAAATACTTGCCCGTGGCGGTCGTAGTGCCACTACAAATTTCCTCGCTTTCTGGACATCCTTCAAATAAAGCAACTACGCACGCGGTATAGTAGGTACATGGCAAAAGTTTGGTAACATTGAAAACCTTGTTTGTTCCAACTTGACGATCAATGAAAGACTCATTGTGGGTAATTAAAACACCGAATTTCACCGGTAGTTTCACTGAATCCATGGATAATCTCACTCTCATTCGATTTGCTAGCAAATTACCTGGCGGAAACCACACCTTCGAAGGAGCTACGTGTAAAACATCTACAAGCACAAACATAAATTGACAAACTACAGTAAGCATGTGTGTTTTCAGGCAGCTTTCTATTTTACATTTAAGGTTACACAAAGGGAATACTTTCCTAGTTGAGAAAATCAAGGAAAAGTAAGATTAGATTTTGAAAGTTTTTACGATCATGATCGATTTATAAACGATTAGAAATTGTCAAGAAATAAAACATGGAACTGCGTGAAATTATCGAGCAAATTTCATTACATGCCAACAAATCTGGCAAGAATTAGTGGAAAATTACTGTCTTTTGAATTGAGCTGTTTTCGTATAGCTGTCTTTCGAAAACGTGGGGATTGCTCATATGTATTTATTTAATCAGGCCCTAAATTTATTTCAAAAATATCTATTAATTTCGAGTTAATATTCTTTGCGTTATGATTAATTAAAAGGATATACTACGGATTATGCCCTGTTCAAAATATACACGAAATATTATATTCCAACCTTACATAGTTTACAAGAAAGCCATCTTTTCTAGCTGCCACAATTTATCCTTTACATACTGTATATTTTTATTTATTTTTTCTTCTTCGGTCTTTGGCTTTTTGTACATAATTTATCTAGCTGACAGACCACCAGGCAATAACTGCCAATGCCAACCTATGAGTCGTTAGGGGAAGCCCCCATTCTCATTGTGTTTATGGCGAAGCAGGGCATATTCTTTAGTACAGCCAATAAAAACTGGGAAGTTATTTTAACTACATGTAATTAGGACTAGGATTGCAACCTTATTGATCGCAATCAATCAAAATCAAAGCAATGCGTCATCTATTTACGCATGTGGGGGTCCCTTGGCACTTTGTAACAGTACTTGCATCAATCAAGGTTGATACATACCAAGACAAGGATCTCTTGTTGTTGTTGTGGTTGGTGTAGTTGTCGTTGTTGCTGATGTTGTTGTCATTGTTGTGGTGGTGGCTGTGGTTAGTGTGTCAGCGTCTGCAGTTGTGTCAGCGTCTGCAGTTGTGTCAACTGTCGTCATATTGTTAGAAAGGATTGAGGTTTTGGCATCGTAATTTGATGAGCTTGAGATAGCAGATGGTGAAATCGCTATTGCCGTAGTGTACGAAACACTCATAGAAGCAGTGATTTTCTCTTCTGTTTCTGAAAGAGTTGTTGTTCCAGCACTTTTCCATTTTGTAGTTCTTGTACCATCATCTCCACTGCCTTCCAACTCGCTCCTATGCCTATCTCGTCTTTTAGGTGCATTGCGCTTACGAATCCTTAGATAAGATCCTTTTTTTCCATCTCTTCTCAATATTTTAGCATTAGCTGATCGGCCATGTGTTGGAAAGTTGGAAGATTGCAAAAAATTGCTCGACTCATTGGAAAGTGTGACAAGATGGCGGCTCGTTGGGGAATTTTGTCCACTGCCGTCAACAGGATCGACATCTGTGCTGGAATCTTCTGAACATGAAATACACTGTTCTAAGAAGACCTAAAACACAATTAGTGATTGCTTAATGGAAGATTGCGGTAAATACTGTACGCCATCTAGTGATACAAACCCACACGCTTCCCTATACAATATAACCCTTTTGCAATTTCTGAATGTCATATTGAAATACAGAGCAAATACTACGAGGAAATGTAGCAGCAATTCTAGTAGAATAGATGCAGATCAAAATGTTTGAACTTCCGTTCAGGCTTGCAAGTTACTCAAATAAGAAATTGGCATAATATTTGGTACAATAGGCCAACATCGTATGAGCAACCACTGTTCATATATTGAATAAATAACAGAATTCAATTATCAAAATTTAACATTCAGATTTGCATAACTGATATTTTTCCGAAAAAAAATTTCTACGGTATATGGGCAGACCTACTGATAAAGTTTTAAAGTGCCATGATATACATTATATTACAATGGTGTTACCATCAACCATGGGAATTATCTATTAAAGTCAATAAATATTTCTGTAGTCCTTATTTTTCTAAATAAATATTGCTGGTCTCTAACAATGTTGATAACAATTTTGCTACCTGCAAATGTCATATCGCACGAATAGCAAAATCAACAACAATAATGACGGCAGAAGGCTAGGTCATACATTTTTGCATACACTGCCAACGGTAAGGACTCAAAAATTGGCAGAATTTACTCAAAAATATAAGTGCTTTTCGACTAAATGAATGAATTGATCTGGCATCATCTTTCGTACCTGCAATTCATGCGTATTTACGACATTACGACGCTACGACGTTACTATACGACATTTGCACGTTTCGATATTGCTATCAGGGAAAACACACTGACGAAACCTAAAACTTAATATTTGCTCTTATAGCACTAGTGAAATCGAATCCGTCAGACTAATGAAGAAATGTGGAAATATGTACCATTTCAGTCAAACAAGATGCGTTACTTATTCCTGAAAAAAGCAATTTCACTATCCCACAAGACAAATTTCCTGTATGACGTGCATGTCAACTAAAGATACAGTTTTGATACCCGAATAAATTTCAGAAACGAAACCTCATTCTAAAAAAAACTAATTGACGTAAAATAATACAGTGAGCAAATGGTTAATTTTAATTTTGACGTTGTGCCTAATTAAAAATCCGCAAGGTTATAACGTAAGATGTGATTAGCGTGTGTGCTTTGTCCCTGGCACGAGCTGATCGCAAATTAAAAATAATCGGATTTTTTAAGCCTATCTGCCAGGCAGGAAATTTGTAAGACTCAGATAAGTTGATTCTGAGTCAACGGAAGTGTTAGTTAGTTTTTTTAAATGTCCGCTGCAGTGAAAGTTCCATTTATTACAACTAATGGTCGATTCCATGTACATTTTCCCTACTGACAAAATTTGCAGGCTTTGTTGAGTTTCGCAACCCAAGGATAGTATTAGCCAAGTATTTTAGTATCAGTAGTAATAACCACAACTTTCTTTGCCGTCTTAATTTGTAGTTAATCTTAGTAGAACCACATGTACCTCTTATTATGCAGGTTAATTTCGTCAAATGGGGACGTTAAAGTATTATGTCTGCTTTATAAAACATTGGGTTAAACATTCATCACTTGCGACTCGTTTTTTTTATTTGTTTTTCATTTCATTAGTTTCATTAGTACTTTTATACGATAAAAATTAATAATTGAATTTCATCATTTAGGGAGAGGGTGTGCAAATGACGGCGTGAGCAGCGTCCAAAAATCGCGAAAAAGCGATAACATCCCCAAAACTGAAATCTAAATCTAACAGTTGCATTGACAGGTGATCAGAAGTGCATAACTTTGACAGTGCCTGTATGAACGAATTCCCATTCTAAAAACATATATTATTAAACTTCAATGAAATGATTAGTACATGTTGCCATGCAAGTCAATGGTTATCTCATAATACATAGTATTGTAGAGACAAAACTTAAAAAGATAAGATACCGGCGGTGTGTGTTGGTCTTCATCAAACGTATTTTTGGAAAATTGATTTGTCTGGCTGGTCAGGTTTATGCCAACTGTCATTCAATTTAACCATAGATCGCCATGTCACGTACCTGTCTAGCTTAACTGGATAGGTATTAATTAAAACTATAGCCAATTTTCTTGAGTGCAAATTGCATAAGAGGCGTCTTCGCAATGAATTCAAACTTCGACTTACTGATATTGTGAGCAGCCACAAAATGGCGAATGACAAGCAAATGATTAATCCTCGACGTCTCTTGTTTTTCTTGAAGAATCTGTTGATATCTGGTAGACGCATGATTGTCGTTTTGTCAACTAGCTCGAAGAAGTATTACACTTCTGACGCATATTTCACTTCAGAGTTTTCCAGGTAATCCAACCTGATTGCACAGACGTAGACATCCAGTAAGCTTGCTTTTGAACCATCTAGACGGTGACAAATGAACTTTCACACCCATGCTATTCCACCTGTTTTGAGAGAACGAAACGAAAGTGGTAAAGTTCGTGTGCAACGTGCAATACAAATGGCTCGTATTGATACAAAAATTTGTAGACTTACATGAGGCCCAGCACTGATAAGGTGACATGCGGCAATAGATAAAATAGATAACAGCGAAGGAGTAATCAATTTGGCAGTTTAAGTTGGACGCAAACTGGTAACTTCACACATGGGCAACAGTCAACACCAGGCTATATCAATTCAGGAACACGCATTTAAAGTTTGCAAAATACGCCTTCTGCTCATTAGGCAGGCATATTGCTCATTATGGAAGGCGAATTAAAAATAACAGGACAAAGGATATGAACGAAAGCGATAGAAAACAACTTTTGAACAGTGTCTGAACCTCGACATCAAGGAAGGAAATCCTGAAGGAAGCCAAGCAATGACACATACATTGACGTCGAATATTGCTGCTTGTACTGTATATTCGTTTCCCTTTCTCGACTTTCGCAGTATTTTTGACCTATGAAATTTAATTAAACGGTTCAATTTCGACAAGTCACCTTTTCATAGAAATAACTTTCGAATGTTCCTCTTTAGTCGAGATATAAAGTGACTACGTGATTTCCCCGGGTATACCATTTCCCCGAACGTTTCCTATTGAAATTCTTAACAATTTTTGGTTGAAGAATGGTACGGGCATATTCGTTGAAATAGACAAACATTACAAAACTACGTGGAGCAGTTGACAATAGCATGTTTTTACTAGCAGTTGCCCCCATATGCTTGGGCATCGCTAAATTGTACTTGAAAACTGCCCAAAATACAATTTAACCTCTTCGATTTTTGAACTACCAATATAATAATTACCTGCTTATGGTTGTCTTACTTGAGATCCAACTGTGCAATTGACGAGTGATTGGCATTTTACATCATTTAAAAAAGCCACAATTAAGATTTTTTGCAAAATGGAACGTCTTCCCACTTGGAATCTCATGTTTCACGGTTGCCATGGTTGCCACGTGTACCGCCTCCTCGCACATCGGCACGTGACTCTATTCAACTAATCAGCGGTCTAGTATTTGAGTGGCAAATTCAAAATATGGCCAATAGCTATTAGATTAGTATACAGAATGTTCGTACCTGGCCATTATTCGTCGAAAAATAACATGAGATAAATGTAATAATGTATACATGTAATATGACGTTTAGATCCTGGCATTTATTCGTAAATATTATACATACATGTAAGTATAAGCACGCGACCCCTTGACATTGAATGCCATTACTACAACTTTAGGATGCAGTTATGAACTTCCTTGCTGATTGTCATGGCTTCAAATCTTTTATAATTAAATTGTATCTTGAAGGACATGAAAACGTCCCATATTGTGAAATGGCAGATTTTGGGAATAGAGAATGTAAGACAATAGGGATTTACGATGGGATAAGCCACTCATGCTTCCTAACATTAACTAATGCATTGTCAATCGTTATCGGTTTCAAGTGATGTGCAATTTGCCCTCAAAACTCCACCCCAAACGTTATAAAGCAATGTTTATAGTACAATTTGTTACAAATTGCAATATTGTAGTAATTATTTTACAGAAAATAGCTCACAATAGAGTAGAATTTTCTGAAGGCTTAAAGGTTGCTCCTGCAAATTGTGTAGGACCACTTTTGCTATTGTCCGTGTTGACAGAAGTTCTTGTTGAGCTAACATTCCAACTGTATTTCTTGCCTTTCAAACTCCGTCCTAGAATGACAAAATCACAATACTTAAAGTTTATTTCATGGTCGAAATTGAAATGGCTTTCAACTTTACTTTTGATGACGTGAGGTAAACGATAAACTGCACGTTATTTAACATGACATATACATTTCTAAATTGAAACATACGTTTCTTAGGCAATAAATCCTGCTGCTCAAAGGGATGTCCATCCCCAGTTATGACCAACGTGTAAGGCGGTGGATGCACAGATATGCCAAATTCGTCATGGGTTACAGGTGATGCAATTACATGATCGACATGAGCGGTCTGAAAATTGGCAGCAGTATTTTGTCGTTTTTCATTTCATTTTAACATTAAAAATTTTCAAGTAAACTAGCCGAGAATAAGATTATTTTATTTTTGTTTTTGTGTAATAGGCATTTCCAAAATGATCGAAAAGGAAATTTCACATTAAAATCGGTGCTATATTTAAAATTAAAATTATGATTAACCATCGACGTATTCGATTTTAAAGACTAAGAAAAAATTCACTTATTAAATTACAATATTTTTCAGACCAACTATATTTTGCTATGTAAAGATTATGCCGATATTTGGTTCATTTCAAATTTCAGTAGCCGTATTTTTACTGACCGTGTCAGCCATTTCTGTTGCTTTTACAGAATCGCGATCTTCGTGTCTGATTTGCTTCTGGATACAAACGTCGAGAACAACGTGCATCAAAAATATCAAAAAGCTCTGAAAAATCAAATCAAAAATACTTTTTGTGAATATTACTCCCATTTACTTGAGTTTTGCTTTGCTAATTATGGTAAGCTTACCTGCAATGATACAACTACAGCAAATAACACAGGGGCAATTTTCCATTTGCCGAATTGCAGAAATCCCAGAAACCAAGAACTACCCAAAAAAGGATGCAATATCAGCAGATGACATAGCCATTTACTGTGAAAATCAAGCAAGTCCAATGATAAGTTAAAACTATATATTTCGAAGAAATAGCGAAGACATTATCTTTTGTGTAAATTAAACTAGCCTTGATCTTTTAGCAATTATTATCATAAAACGTGATTCATGGCGCAGTTTTATGGATGAAATAGCTTTTGAAGAAACGATAAACATAATAATGTTGAACTAATGTAAAAATGAAAAAGTCAATAATTAATAAATATGGCACTAATATTTAAAGTTCAATAATCAAAGTAAAGCTAAAAATTACCAATAAAATTAGAAGGACAAATGATAAAAGGATCAGTGCAATTTCAACGCTTCCAGCAACCCAGCATCTACGATTAAAACCAATGAAAAATTGTGAATAACCAATGTACTGGATATTATAAAGGAGTTGAATAATGAAAACAACCTACGAATTGTTTGTACCATAAATGCTTCCGACGTTAAAATAAGTGTAATTCAATAACATACAGAAGGCAATGACAAATGCTGGCAGAACTGCAAGTGTATTACTGTCATATTATAAACGTACTCTAAAATATCATAATTCAAACGAGCATATTTATGAGAACACTTACTATATCCAATTACGTAAGTTAATATCAAAGGGTTTTTCGGTTTGAAGAAAACCACGACGAGAGAACGATAAATGTAAAGTATTTCCAACCCAATCCACGTCAAGGAAGTCAAATAACCATAGTGGATGACGATTGGCATCACAAAACATGGTATCTACCATTTGAAAGACAATGAAATTCCAATATTCAATAAAATAATCTTGCATAAGTTGAAATTATAATGCACTTTCAGATTAAAAGATTACTTACCCCCAACACAGTATCTGAATTTGCAGATTTAATTTCTTCTTCGTAAAAGACCGAAGCTAAAATGGTTCCATTTGCAATCGCCAGATTCACACATAAATTGACATGAAAATTATTGCGAGGACCCTGAATCCGCCTAGAACATTTTTTTAATTAAAAATTCCAATGCTTACGTAAATTGCGTCACTTCTTAACCATAACAAAATTACACACAAATTCTTATTAAATGACAAATAGCTAGGATATTAAAACGAGAAAATCATTCTCCACCTTATGCAACAAAAGCACATGAGACTAACGACCAGCCAAAATATCGAGACACCGCATCCGGTAATAGTAAACCAGTTCAATTCGGTACCTGAAATTTTTGAATAATCAAAATTTTTTTATGAAATTCATTTATAGAGCAATCATACACTTACTTCCATCACTAGTCGTGCAATTAACAGTTCCAATGAGGCTTGAACTGTTCCCATATTCCGCGTTTACCTAAAACAACGAACAACTTAATTCAATAAGTAACATCTATCTTATGACTTACAAATAACATGACTTTACGAAATACAAAAATTACCGTGAATGTATACCGAGTACGAGACGACAAGTTAGTTATGTTGCAAGTTAACCAATTGTCCCCATCCATAATAATCGTATACTACAATAATGCAAAAAAATCATCACATGTTCATATACTAAAAATTTCCATATTATTAATACGTATAACTCACATTATTATTAACTTCGACTGTAAGTTTATAACTCGAAATAATCGAAGTATGATTTGAATCAGTGGGAATGAATTGAACATATGCACTGTTCGTATTGCACGTCACTGTGAGATTTTTGTCTGTAGATTCCATAAGAGTTCGGAATCCAAACATTCACCGGTTATCAATAAATGAAAAAAAAATGCAGATTTGTTATCAATGATATTTAGTAGAGAACAATTGACAGCAATCAATCTAATGTGGATTATTTACCTATAAATGAGTGTATTTATAAATGAAAAAGATACTTTTTTAAAAACCACTAGACTATTACTGAAGTCATTTTTTCGAAAAATTTCAACTTTTCAACTTCAATAAGGCCATAACTGGCTAACAATATTCTGTTTCTCAAGGTTGAAAATACAGTATGCGCTCATTTACCTTTCCATAGGTCCACTGCAGTTGGGCTGATCAATTCAAATGAATCAGTGGTTCTGGAAAGAACCGAATCACTCGATTCACTCATATTTTGCGTATTTGTTTCAGTTACTATACTTCCTAAAGATGTACTTGTGGCGGTGTCTGAGTTAGTAATATTGATTTGATCAAATTCACTGCTAGTAGTAGAATCTGAAGATGCTACAATGATAATTGTGGTTGGCTGTGAATCATTTGCATCAGCAATTTGCGTCACAGAGGCGTCTTCAATATTGTAGTCCTTTAAAGGTTGATTATCAAGAGTTGAAATGTAATCGCCATCTCCACTGGATTCCCGACGATATCTATGGTATCCAGTGAATTCCTTAAAAGAGTATAAACTTTCAATTCAATTCAATTCAACTCAGCACCCTGCAGTCACCAACGATATGCCATGTGACAGGGGGGGAGGTGTAATCTATCAACCCAATTTAATCGACAAATGTTGTCCCTGTAGGGTGGACCCTAACATCATTGTTGAAATGAACTTACATTAAAGCAAAATTATACGCACTAATTTTAACTAACATTCACATTTTAATCATTAGGGCTTTGAATTTGTGAAATAAATGCAGAAGCTTTTGCACACATGCTTTTGCACAATTGAAAGTATAAAAGGCTACACTTCGGTATAAGCCCCACTACTGCCCTGCGCTTCTAGACATTACGAGAATGTGGGCTTCTCCTAACGGCTCATAGAGAGGCAGTGGTTGCCTGCAGTCATGGCAAACCGAATAATACAATTACATTTTAAAGTCAACTTAAATCAGGATAGCTCAGGTTAAGTTAGGATAAAAACAAAGGAATCCACTATAAGTCTGAATCGTTTTCATGTTATACGATTGGATATTTTTAATGTTTGAAGAGCAAATTTAATGCACCAATTGTGAGATTTATCTCTAATCTATGACACAAGAAAGTACGTCCGAGGAACTACATGTACCTGCTTGCATCATACAAAAATCATTATGAGTGATACACATAGCTAGTGTACCTTAAATCTATCACCTTACCTGTTGTTTTGTTCGTTCCATAAAATCATTTGTCATTCCTATTAAAGAATTCTCAGAATCCAACTGCATTTTGTCCAATACGATTTTTAAGCCATTGCCCTACAATAACAAAATAAAGAACACCTCTTACTGTTTTCTTAAGAGAAAAAAACATGCACAGTTATTGTCTCAACATTGCAACATGCTTTTTAACTATAACCAACGAGAAACAAGTTTTCGTTAAAAATGAAATTTTATAATTCAAAAAATAAACGATATTACCATTGACGTGACAGTAGCCAGAAGTAAGCCAAATAGCAATAGGAGACTAAATGAACGTAGAAACATCCTCTGAATTTTAGGTCAAATTTTCTGAAAAACCTTTCTGCTAGAAGTACAAGCAGTGATCAATGCTACAGCTAATACAAATCGAAAAATATATTTACGTTGGGTATAACCGGGTTCCTTGAAACCGTTTCATTTTAAGGTTGGCCTTCTCTGGGGTAAACACGACTTTGACTCATCGCCAAACTAACAAAGTTAACTTCACTTTTTATCTTCGGTAAACTAGAGCCTGAGTCCACACCCAAATTATGCCAGTTATTGAAGATTATATCAACTGAACCTTATCTCTTGGAAGCAATGGCAACTCACACAATTTTTCCTATTGAGTTGCGTAATATACAACCATTAAACCTTCATGCATTTTTTAAAATAAAAATGGACTCAAGTTGGTTGCGTATTAATTGTTCATGTTGTTTTAATCACAGATTTGTTAATAAAACTGCATACAATCTTTAAATACAGCATACAGCATAAAAACCGCAACATTTGGTTTCCACCAAATTCAACATTTTAAATTATATATACCCTGGGCATGTTTTACCGGAAATTCATGTCTCCAACAAATGCCAAACTCCCTAACACCGCTGAAATGTTATTAGTTAGCATGGCCTGTATACGACTGTAGATCATTCAGTTAAACATTTTACAAGAACTTGCACCTGAGACACACAACGGTGGCTTAAAATTGCATATAAAATGAGGAAGAGAATGTGCCTACAAGTTCATATTCCTCATTAAATAAACTCCATAGAATATATACTACAACTGAGTATTGCATATGTCTCGGATGGCCCTATAACGAAGGCAATTTTAATATCTACAGAATTATATTCTTAACGTATCTCCTGAGAAGTTAAGCACTTACGAAGGAAATTTACCGATCAAACTAATGGGATTTTAAACATTTCTTTAACTATTTGAACAAAACGCATCTTGTTAAAGGCATTGTTAAGTTAAGACAAGTCTACTTATTTGAGATTAAAAAAACAAATTTTATCATTAACAGATCAGTATTTTCTCTCGAGATTACCGGGAAATATATAATGCAAATTAGTTTTTAAAATGAGATACGTTTTCAGTATTAATAGAGAGTTAAATAAGAATGAATTTAAAAAATCTCAATATAAATGTGGTTATACACTGTACGTCAAATGCTTTAAAGATATTAGTGTGAAGTTGGGAAAACTTAACAATTCTAACGGCTAATCCATAGTAATTAAAATACTGTAAGTCGTTTCTTTGGCCAACGCAAGTACAATTGAAATGGAAGAAATTAAAATGTCGCTCGCTTAATTACAGTGAAAATACATAGTTAAATACACAATATCCAAACGGCTCAAAAACAATATAAATATTATATAAAATGGCACTCTTGGAAAACATTCGTACAAAAATTCATTAATTGCAGAATGACGACGAATTAACTGGTGGATATTCTTACCTCGCATCAACAAACAATAGAATAACCAGTTTGAACAAACAGGCTTTTACAAAAGCCAGCAAGCTTCGTAGAAGCAAACTCCTATAGGTAATTTTTGAATTATACATATATAACAATGCGCGTTAACAGTATCGCATAATACTGGAATTATATTACCGATAAAGCAATCTAATCAATTGGAAGAATACTGGTAACTCTAAGTGTATTGAAAACAGGATATCAAAGGTAATATTTGGCACTTAAAGGTAGCAGCTGCTATCCATTTGCTGCTTAAATCAGAGCATAGGACAAACTTAATTTTTCTCAAACTACGTACATGTAGTTATCGTGATTGCACCAATATTACTAAAATTTATCAATTGCGCTATTTTTGGAGGGGTCCAGGGAAGAAAGGGGAGAGCAACTAAGCTTACATGAGCAATGTCACAATGATTAGCATAACTGGTTACTGAGAGCATGACGATTTAAACATGAAGTTTTTTAAATGTTTAAGTTTTGCATTCGATACTCGTGTTTTATTGCATTAATAATAGTTTGCCCATTCACTGGGCCCAAGGAAGCTCAATACGCTGTCTCTGCAGTAAAAATTGCTGCGAATAATATTCCATGCAAGAATATTTTGGGATAAATGCACTCACAAAACTAATAATATAGTTTGCACAAAGTTTTGCATCGTTCACTTATGCGTGATGGATTTCCAAATTCAATTTCTGCGGTAGTACTTTAGTTACCACAGCAACTGTATTTGAAAAAACCGCATCAAGACAGTGAACTATTTGCTAGGGTCAACTAAAATGGTAGCTACAACTGACTAATGAGTTTAATGTGAGTTTACCAAATACTTAAATCGAGAGTGTGACAACAGCCAAATAAGACAAGCCAAGTGTCTGGCATAAGGTGGATAAGACTTTAGAGGATCGTATACAAAATCTAATACTCTGCCATCTTAGTTTTGAGTAGAATTAAAGATTTCAAACAAATTCACCTGAAAATAATTAGAGGAAAAGGCAATGAGTTGCAACAGAGGTTACAAATGTACAGAATTAATGATGGCGTCAAGTCTTTCTTCAGACGCCTTAAGATTGAAAAAAAGATTAGAAATACAACTAGGGAAAACTACAATAGCTGATAATTTAATTGGAAGAGCCATTTCAAAAATGAATGCTCCGAAAAATATGTTTATAAACAGACAGACGAGGCAAAATTCTCCAATGTTAACATCAATGAAAGATATGCCAACTTTCTTATCTGGCGATTGCATCATAAAGGTACTCTTAGATTTTCCCAAAATATGGCTTGCATTCATATCAGGATCAAATTCGCACATGCAACTTACAACGAAAAACTTAATACCTAAAGCAATACAGTTTTCTACGATGATAAACACCAGTAATAGAAAATAATACTACTCAAAGCTGGGCACTTGTCATCCACATATGAAGTGGCAAAGAGGGAATGTATGCAAATAGCCTGCTTGTTCTTTCAATTTTACCCTGTTGAGACATGGCAATGAAAGCTCAACCATTTTTCAGCTGCTTAAGCTTATTTTAACTTTCATGGCCTTTAAAAAATACGTTCTGGCGCTTGCATTTTATGAGGCGACCAGCAGCAAGTCGAATCCAGATTGCCAGACTTCTCGAAACATCCGAATACACACTACTTTTGAGATAATAAATAACTAAAGTAGACGGATATTCACAAATTTGTAACTGCATATTCATGTAGTTAACACAAGCTTCACTCAAACCAGGATGATTGCTCGCTGCAATGGACACGAAACTTATTTCTTATCAGTACTGCCTTCACAATGTGGTTTCAGAGAAGGGATCAGCCTATCTCACACTGTGATCTCACATGCAGCTGGCTATCAGGCCATGGAGTCCTTCTATAGATTCTATAGCGAATAGAAAACTCCATTGGCTGGCAAGCTTCTGAGCTTTGATGACGGACCGGTCCACTGTCCAGCAAGTGTACACAGAGAGCTAGTTGGTGTTAATAATACACATGCTGGACACCGGGTCAACTCTGTAACATCATGATTGTAAACTGGTGAAATTGTGGGATGGTTTTGCCCAGCTCTGCCTTAGCAAATACTTAGCAACACGAAAAGACGTCTAGTAAAATCGAAGGAAGATTTCAAGGAATGTTTCTGGGGGTTTTCGGGCGTCGATCCGGCAGCAGAGGACGAGTAATGGACAAATATTTTCACGTAAATCGCACCACGAATGAATTTGTTTTGAAGGCACGGAAATGAGCGAATAGTGGATGACGATGAGAACGTGCTAGATGAGATATCGTGAAAAAAACGATGCACTTTGAGGTGTCCATCAGCACTGGTGATAATATCGTGGTCTATCACATTTCGCCCTCGACTCAATAGTCAGTTATAAAAATAGGCACATCGGCATTTCCGTTCATTTGGGTCCAACCACCTTACTGGAACGGTCTTGCTTACGAGACACGACGAAGTACATGATGCAGGAGATGCCCAAGATCACCCCCATAGTCAGTAGGCAGTATGTCACAACCTTGCCATAGTAGAACGGAAGTTGAGTCGAGTCTTTTATGAGAGTGATTAGATCGTCCGTCACTTCCGCACCCTGCGAGAAAAATTACGACATGTAGATTTGTTTTATGAAAAAAGACGACTTGGGAAATACAATTTTTTTTCTACGTCACTAGCCAATGAATGTTCATGCATCAGGGTTCCCACAGCTTAGTAAACTAAAATCCTCCGACTTTCCCAGGTTGCATCTGATTTTGACGATAATTATTGAATTCGTATAATACAGAAATTCACGCAACATTAAAGTACATAGGAATTCACTGATAATTATTGAATTCGTATAATAAAGAAATTCACGCTACATTAAAGTACATAGGAGTTTACTTTTTTAATTTGGATTTTTAATTATGAGTACTCTGATGCACTTAATTTTAATTTGGCAAATTTAGACATTATCGTACTGAGGCCAAATACTGAAGAAGGAACCGGTTAGGTACATTTTGGGTTTTCTTTCATTGAGCAAAGGACAAACTTCACCTAAATCCACAGCACAGGTCATAGTCGATATGCGAAAGAACTTCCAGATTCAAATTATAATTGAAAGTTAAATCTCCTGGCTTGTTGAAAAAATATTAAAATTCCCCTGACTTTCCCAGGTTTCCAAGGATTACCAGGTTCTGTGGGATCCCTGCTGTATTGTATTGCATATTTGCATGTTATTGTATGTTAATAATTTGTCTGATCAGCCAGGCTCAAATTCTGTTTATATTCTGCAGTTAGAAGCCATGCATGTAACATCAAGTAAAAAGGTAGACAAACTTCATAAAGCACAGAAGACCATCAGCAGGTTATTTAAAGTGTTTAGTACCAAAAATTCTTTCCAAAAGAAACAGCCCCTTTGTGAAAAGCATAAATAGAAGCAGCTAACAAGCGCAACGCAGTCAAACAGTCCATAGTGTTGTCTTATTGACTTAACAAATCAACCATGATTGCAAACTTAGATTAATCTCCACTTTAATGAAATTACTGCAATCCAGCATCAGCCTATACACTGGCAAACAAGCAAAACCTCTGGCATTGCGTGTTTGCCTCTATTCAGGGCAAGATCGTGATTTTAATCTCTTAATTATTGGCACGAATTCCTATCTGGTCAGAGCATGCCAATTAAGTTTTGTATCGCATACAACATGCAGAGCGCAAATATGATATACAAGGCTATGCACGTTAGCGGTTAAATCCCCACTTAAGACATTCAGAGGATCTTAAGAAATCACAAGGTTAGCTTAACCTTGAAAGACGAAGATAGATGTGGTAATTGAGAATTAAGTATGTTCTTCACTTACCTCTTCGAACCATATCAAAGGAAACAACATTGTAGTTAGTTGGTCAAAGAATCTGAAAGTATTAAACACGAGTAAGAACCAGACAATAGTATATGAAGTAGAAATTCAATAGAAGTAAAAAAATAAAAAAAGACTCACGAGAATCTAGGGATCCTTTCGAGATATGCATTTACTTGCAAACGAGCTTGCATTTTCAATGGAAGCCCCGAGATCTGACGAAACAAAAATTGAATGATTTATTAGGATGGTTTTGCATTTTGTCGATAAATCATCAAAAAATCACAAATGTGCATCCTCTTACAGGTTCGACGTAGAAAATCGACGAGTGGAGACTCTCGTTAGGCTGGAGACCATCGACTGCGTCTAAAAAGCTGGGGTCAGCATCATAAAAATGGGGATACGATACGAAAGCTGGAGCTCCTAAACGCACGAAATGAAAATATTTTAAGTCGATCGAGTCATTAATTGTCGCCATTTGAGATTTTAGTGTAGCATTCTTACCAAATTTGCATAGGGTGACATTGAAGACGCCTGCGGCCAAGCACTTGCCAGTGCAGTAGCATTCATTGCCAGGCACCGAGGTACCATTGTCCATCGTAGATTTTGAGCTTTCAAACTTAAATGCCGGAATTCCAAATAGTTCTGTTGGACCGCGATATTCGAGCGTAAGGGATCTATTTGTCAATTAAAAAGATGGTGATGTGTTACTCTCACAAATAGCGACATGAGGCGGTAATTGCAGATTAAATTGGGTTGATGGATTACACCCCTCTACCACACGGTATTCAGTTACTGATAGTAGGGTACTGAATTGAATTGAAATTGAATTCATGACTAAAAAATGTTTAATGCCTATTAGAATATAGGGTCATTCGAATTTCATGTCATCACTAAATAGCGATTTTCAAAAACATGACAAATATATTTGAACCCGAATTTTTATTTTATGAATCCATCAAAGTCAAAAATGCCATGACCCTGATGTAAATTTCATGGTTTTTCCATGACTCCTGCAATCTGAATTTGATTTCATGACTTTTTCATGACTTGCACGACTGGTAGACACCCTGGTCAATCGTAAAATCAGTACCTGCACATATCCGCCACGAAAATTTGCAAATTCTTCTCAGGTTCAAGAAGTGGTGGGAACGAGGCGCCATCTGTAATAATACCAAGAACATTCATTCCAGTTATAAAACATCCTCGATGGTTAATGTGAAATTATTATGATTGATTGATTGCACTTACCGGTCCCATTGATCATGTTACAATATTCCGAAGTCCAAGTATCAGTTTTTCTGTTAACGACATTCATAGGTTAGAAGCCAGGTAAATTGATACTATTTTATTTTAACTGCATCACGTTAGAATACATGTCTACTTACGAATTGCCATTCCATTTATCTATCTCCGTAAATTTGGAGCTAGCTCCTTTTCCGGTAAACACGGTGAATTGCCCATCGTCCGTGCCATTTTTCTGTTGAAAAAAAATTCAAACGTTACATTTTCCGCACAAAACAATTATCCTCGCATTTTTAATAATGTGCCATACATACCCCGTAAAAATAACCAAATTTGGTGTAAGGATAAGTACCAAAAATGTCCCGTGCAACTTTGATAAGCGGATCGTCGTAGCCATCGAACAAAAGCTCTTTGATACTCCGGTGTATAAAAAACGATTCATGAAGAAGGTGGAAAACTGATGAAATTGCCAACCTCATTATCGGTCCTGCTGATTTAAACATGTATGCTGCGGCCTGGAATAAAAGTAAAAATTCTTTAAAATTGCCAATGCATTTTTAAAAAGTATCTGTTGAAACTACTTTTTTAAGTTTTTACATTAGTGGTTTATTTATGACCATCATTATATATACCCCTTCATCGTTAAAGAAAGAAAAACCATGAGTGGTAAACTGACGTGTTGAACAGCCTAGTGGCATTCATGAATTACACCTTATTTAGGAAACCCAAGACTCGTATAGGTGACCACACAGGCACTTGTCTTTGACAATATTGGACTGGCACATACTAAATTTGTCCGCATAATTAGCATTTTTCTCAAAAATAATCGTTTTTACGTGTCTGTGTCTACATTACTTATTTGCATTTATATTTCTTTGCATGCATGCCATCAGACGTTGGAATTCTCTTCCAAGCTGCACTGGTAATTTCAGATTAAATTGGGTTGATATGTACGGCACCCCTCTACCACACGAATTCTCTTACTGATTGTAGGGTACAGAGTTGAATTGAATTGAATTTGCAAAAGCATTACAAGGACTAGATCAATCCCATTCTGAGAATTTTGATCATCAGTAGAAAATTATTCGAATTGAACTTTTCTCATCTCATCCTTATGATGTTGCAATACTTGCCCATTGCCCTAGGAAAAAGCTAGAGCACCTACCAAAACTGGCATGTTGATTGTCGTTACCATATCTTCTTCAGTACCACTAGACAACTGGGGTTCAAAATGAAACGTTTTTATTTTCCTAAAGGACACCGTATCATTGTCATGGAATCGGACGGCCACCCTCTTCCAATGCTCTCTACAGAAATTGAAAAACAAAACTTTATTGGTAGACGAATGGATCGAGCAATTTATTATAATGCGAGCGATATAACAACATAAACCTAACAAATAAAAACAAGTTCAGGATTAGAATCAACCAGCTCTGATTGACCATTTCAAAAATAATAATTCGCTCTATACGAGTCGCATTACAAAGAATGTCGAAGACGTTTTTAATAAGATTGAGGCTCAAGGAAACAAGACTAATCGAAATGCGTTGACAACCAATCAGAGGTTACCAATGACGCAAATGGCAGGGCCATTAATTCTACAACAGACAAAAAAAACACGAAAGAAGAAAAAAACAGCAAATGTGTTGTTGTGAGGAATCTTGAAACTTCAAAAAGACCTGTCATGCAACTGCCCACTGTCGGGATGCCTTCATAAAAATTGATCGGACGAGTTTGCGTCATTCGTAAGTAATCGTCCTTTCTAAGACTAGAAGGGGCAAATTAATAAAAAACTTTCTAGGAAACCGATGGCAACTAGTTTTACAATAACAGCCTGCGTGCATTTGATGATTTTGTACTGCCCGTAGCAACCATGCGATGTTCGATCAAGGTTTAAAACAATGACCAATGGAAACATACAGGTACATTAGCTGCATTATATTTGCAATACATCCACCCATTCATCTTATCAGAGCCTAATAATTTGTAAGATTTGCATAAAAACCTGGTGCTAAAAACTTGGATTTTCCAGAGATGATAACCCTAACAAACATTACTTGCACACAACTAGGACCAATTTCTATGCCAATTTTATTAGGTGGCCACACACGAGCATATCGGGACTGACGGATTTGGGGAAGTTCGAAAAAGTTGTGCGTGAGATACTGTTCAGCTCCATGTAACTAATGGTCACAAACGTGCAGTTTTTTTCGGATTTCCCTGAATTTCAGCAAATCCATCAGTCCTTATATGCTCGTGTGTGGCCACCTATTAAAACCGGGTTCCCTTATTTTCAACTCCCCTGATTTTCAAAGTAAATTAAATTTTCATGACTTTTCCAGACCATTTCATGAATTTTCATGACTTTTCCAGACCATTTCATGGATTTTCATGACTTTTCCAGACCATTTCATGAATTTTCATGACTTTTCCAGACCATTTCATGAATTTTCATGACTTTTCCAGACCATTTCATGAATTTTCATGACTTTT
>JAQGAF010000076.1:0-90086 GCA_034687865.1 Kryphioiulus occultus | reverse complement strand
ACGACGATTTATTCATTATTCGCAGAGATTTTATGTATACAATTTTTCAAATTTTTATCATGGCAGGGGTGGGAGGGAAACTTCCCGTTAATGACATTGAACAACTCTGACTAAAGGAACAATTAGGACCGTTTTGTTGCAGTCTAGACGGTCTTCAGGTTTCAACCCACTAAAGTCGCGTTCTCACGTTTAAACTTTTGTCGTTCAATTTTTTCTTGCATGCGAGTTGAAACGTGAGAACACGCTTTCAACACACTGGAACCTGCGTTGATCAACTATTTGTTGAAGCGAATAAAGTTGTACAACCGTCTAATTTTGGTCCTTCAAAGCAGCTTTCAAATCGCCCAAAACGTTCCATTTAAAGCACGTGAACAGACAAATTCCAAAATCGCACGCGCACTAATTCTCGTACTAATTGTGTTCCATTCCTCATTCGCGTTTCAAAATGTAGTGCTAATTTCGTAAAAAACATTCTCGGAGCCATGGCGCCAGCTTCAACGTTGATTGTATTTTTGTTGAGCTACCTGAACATAAATTGAACAATTCAAGACACGTTTTGTAGATCAAGCGCCATATTTTCCGTTTCGATACCCTTTGTATCAATCCTCGAATAGATGATGAGGTTCATGGAACTCCAAACAGAATTGCTAAAAGCGATTTACATGTACTGTATAACAGTCAAAAAATTCGTGAATATGGTGAAGGTCATAGAGGTTACGGGTTTAGGTTTTTGCAACGGGCATTGCCATCATGCAAGGCATGGGCGAGGTTTATTCGCTCATTTGAGTTTCGCCCAAAATCTTGTTATGGATTGTACATGTCGATATCAACCAATATTTTAATCTCTATAACAACTTCGGATGTTTATTTTCACTTGGATTCATTCATTTTCGCACACACATATTTGGAGAGTCACATATTGCATGTAGATAATGTGGACACACAAAGTTTGTCGCTATCTTTAAGTTTTTCCAATTTTCCAAGGGATTTAGTTGAGTGACGATAAGATTGCGGTTCTGTAATTGATAAATTCTACCCAAGGTTACGGTCCAGTGTCATTACAGTACATGAACTCCAAACATTGTCAGGGCTACTTGCCAATGTAAGCTGTGAAGGAAATCTTTTTATCCTCATGCAAATAGGATGTCCAACTTCTTGGTGAGACATTCCTAATTGGACATCACCCTTTACTCTTGGACAACAAAGGACTTTTGGTGAATGCACTGAAGGCCTTCTTGAAAAATTATCTTTTATTGGACATTGAGGTATGTTTTGCATAAGGATGTTGGAGGAGTATCGTCTCATTCTGCCAATAACCTATGTGATGTTGCATACATTAGGAGGGATCTGTTCGTTAACCTGAAGAGAACTTGCACGATTCCTTTACTCCCACGCCATTTCAAGTATGATTGAAGACTAACGGCACTCTGTCATTAAAATTTGCAACCCACTACTCTCATTTATCCCATTAGTGCATTCTTTTCTCATTGATAAATCTAGTCAGTTTTCACGGCATTCATTATGGTTAATGGAATAATTGAGACAGGTTGCTAATAAGCACATGCCACCCAGCTCGTCTGTAAGTGATCGAAAAATGGAACCACCCCATTTTACCCAATGACCACTTTTCCCTGAAACAATTTTGAAGTTGATATTTTTCAGCAAGTTTAACTCTAATATATTAAACTCTAATGAAAATAATGATGAAAACTGCTGAAAGCAAAAGGCACACGTTTCGTTGGTCAGACATTTGTGTTCATCATAATGCTCTGATCATCATGGAAAATACCATAGTTTAAGGTTCCCCCAGAGATGACATTTTTAACTTCCCTGACTTTTCCAAGTTTTAAAACAATTTCCCTGACCACCCTGACTAATGGAAATGCAAAAATATGCCATGCCAATGCAAGGACTGCTACATGTATATTTACATGTATTGCTTAGTTTATAAATGTATCGGTATATGCAGGAGATGGAACACAGAATTCCACAAGGAAATACCAAATTTAGATTAATTTTTAAAATTTCTTTTACAGAATTGCTTGTCATGTCTTGATTTTTGTGCTAACCAACATCTAGCGGTGTAAAATCTGTTATTGATATGCTGAATTTCCCTGACTTTAAAAATCACTTTTCCCTGACTTTTCCATGTTTTCTGGGTCTCAGGGAACCCTGCAGATTTAGTTTATGATCTTGGTATCATTTCATTTTCGATGTTGACATTGACTTTACCAATTTAATGGACGAGTGTGGTAATTCCAGAATACTAATAATAAAACTGATCATGATAGAATTCGATAAATTGAAGTTATTTTGCCGTTTTATAGTTTAAGACCTTGATATCAGTTTTTTGGATGTTGCTGTTGACATTGACGTTTAGCAACTGAATGGACAAGTGTGGTGATTCCAAAATATGAAAGAAAATTGAGCATGATAGAACTCGATAAATTGAAGTCATTTTGAATTTACTTCTCATTTTGGTAACGTACATCGATCTGAGCTTTTGAATGAAAAGAAATGAAATGTTGCTCATTTTGCTCATGCTGAGTTTCATTCATGGTCCATGATCGACCTTGTTGATTCATGTTCTTACTAGTATACGTTCGTATTTCTTCCATTTCATTCACATTAGTTGTAATTTTGGTATTAAATCTTACCTTACAGAAAAGCTTGTGCCCTGTAGCTATACATGCTGTTCAGTTAGCGTCCAGTCTGACTACATGTACTTAGCTCAAATATTATTAAGTTCAGTTTTATATCAGCTGACATTAGACTTTTCCATTATCCTTGATTGGAAATAATATAGAAAAAGTATACAAGTACATGTGCCACATAATGTTACTATAGAAAATGACAGGCACACCAACATCATAAACTGTATATTTTCATCCTTTAAAAGCAATGAAACATGTTAGGCTTTGCCCACCCACAAACGCATCTCTTTGTTCAGTAAATTTCAATATGTAGGCCTACTAATATTAAAAGTAGTATTGAAGATAATATGGCGACACGTGCAATCAACTGCGCATGTGTATACAACCTCTTACTGTTTGTAAAGAATGGTATTTCGCAATCATGCGCACAAACTTCTTATATATATTACATTCTTGGAAAGTAATGAAACATTTTCTGCAGTTGCCAACCCACAAACTTCTGTTTGATCAGTAAATTTCAATATGTACTAATATTAATATTAGTAATATTATGTTAATATTAGTTCAACATCGAAGATAGTTTGGGGACACGTGCAGTCAACTGCACATATACAACTGCCGACATTTTATGCCTGTCTTTTATCACGTGATAGTGACGGTGAATCGGTGATACTGTACCGAATGTTAAATGTTCTGATTCCCAGAGACATCTAGCAGCTTTTGATGGTAGATGATCTGATGCAGGAAATTTTCCTTCTACTTTGAGTTTGGCCTATAATGGAAATGAAACATGCGAATGGCAACTGCTGTAGAACACGTGTTGGATCCCACTTTCTGGAAAGTCAGGGATCTGAAAAACTGTCAGGGAAAAGAGATAGTTTCAAGGTGTCTACTGGATTTGGTATTGCAAATTCCATGACTTTTTCATGACTTTAAGCATTCCCAATGCCTATTGAAATGTGGAACTTTTCGAGGTTTATGTCAATCACTACTGTAAATATTGATTTTCAGAAACATCCTTTTCCACAGTGACGACGTTTTACAAATTTGTTCTAAGGAATTTCAATGTGATCTTATGTGCTTTTGTGTGGCATGAAATTACTTATTTTAGATCTAATTTGTTTACAGATTTCGATGAAAATGTCACATGGGTTGGTGGGTCTGTAAATCACGACTATTGTGACAACATACATGTACTTGTGCCTGAAATGTTTTCACAGCAAATAAATCGCATATTAATTCACGAGAAGTGAGTTATCGTTGAATGTATGGCAAATTTAGCTCTTCACGGATATAGCGAGTAACGGTTATAACGGACAAATTGGGTCGGTCTCTTGATGCTCGTTATAACCGAGTTCGACTGTTATTTATTGAATCAATCAAAGGCAAAAACTCCATGACCCTAATGTGAATTTCATGACTTTTCCTTGACTTCCTTGACATGAATTTCATTTAATTACTTTTCCATGACTTCCATGACTCTGAGTTCGCATCAGTGAATTGATTAGTAATAAAATTTGTTTAAAATTTTTTGGCTAAAATCCATCATTTTTAAATCTCATGTTAAATGGCAGGGAAGTGACTGAAAAGTTGTCAGAGAATGTCAGGGAAATCTGCTTGAGAATTTGAGAGGAACGCTGTTGTATATTTTCAACATATTGTGAAAAATAGGTATAAGTTTGTATGAGGAGTGCGTCATCTAATACATACAACCCACAATTGTGCTTCGAGGTTACAGTCTATTATAGGGTGTTTCGTTATATTAAGATGGCGCGTCGAAATAAAATGACCTAGCTTCGGTCATTACCTCACCCTCGCCAATTAAACCAACACATTCCATTTTAAACAGTGCTAAAAGTGTAGGATGCCATGGCAGCCATGCACACTGTTCAAGTTCAGGACACTCGCATTATGGGTCATTTTTTCTTCCTAATAATTAGCGTCATGGCCATTCATATATCACGATGTTGGGCATTGACAGACACTTAATTTGAGATTGTGACAATCATCCTAAAATGTGGAACGATGCTCTCCATCCGCTCGGCTAATGTAAACACGAGGGTTCATGAAAACATGATTAGAACTTGGTGCAGCAAAAAAAAAGTTCAGCCTAGATGTTGAGGCATGGAAATAATTGGCATCTAATTTCACTATTTGGAATAATTTATTGCAATGACGATTTCAGCTCCGGAAGCATTAATGTTGTTTTTAGGACTTTGGCGCCATGGCCTGATGCAAAAATCTGTCTTTCATGCCTTTTGGAGATCAACATTAATTGTGGTTAAATACTGCATCCATTTTAAAATTGCCAAATAAATTGACCGTTTAATTAAGATGACCATCCTGTCCTCGTCTAACTGCAGTTATTCATTCAATCATGTAATTTGTGATTGGAATGTCACACTGCAGCTAATTACCTGTACTAATGAGCTTATTCATGGTGGCTACCAGCCTGGAAAATTTGGAAACCGCAGGGAATTTTATATTCAACCAGGAAAATCTTGAAAACTGGGAATTTTTAATTAAAACCAGGAATTTTTCAGTAGCTAAATCGTGTTTTGTGTTTGTGCAATTCATTATAATTGTGAGAAATCAGCGCAAGAGTGTTTGGCCTGATAATCAATTCTTCCATTCCCCGAAAATGCAGCTTTTATGATTAGGTTTGCTTTTAAATTTTGCCTTTGGCGCTCCTAAATTGATCTAACTTTATGCTTTATTGCTTTATACTTTGTGAATTATTGCTTTATGCATTATTGCTTACAATGCATTTATTAAAATTGCCGTCAGTGTTACCTTTGTTTTTAATACGTGTATTTCTGAAAAACGTTTTCCAGATATAACACCTTAAATCCGTTATTTTTGGTCGATTTTTTGTCCAGTTTCTTATAGTTAATTTCTGTCAATATTAATATTGTTGACATTTTCAAATTGGTCAGGAACTGCATTATTGGTGACCTTGTTTTCATAAAAATCCGTCAATTGCTTTCATTAGTATTATTTCCCAAAAATATGCATTTTGAGGAAAATATAGCTAAAATCTTTTATTTCTAAGGGAGACATGTTCGTAAAATGAAAATAAATGTTACGAAGGAATGTTTGTAAAATCCATCATTGGGATGTGTTTGGTAATGTTGACTGAAAACCTTGCCAGTTTTTCTTTCATTATTATTACTATTTCCCAAAAAAATACATTTCAAGGAAAATATACCTAAAATCCCTTATTCCTGAGAGAGAAACGTTAGTTTCTCCTGTTTCCTAGTTTTAAACATGGATTTCTTTCATTATTAGTATTATTATTTCCCAAAAAAATTCATTTCGAGGAAAATATACCTAAAATCCGTTATTTCTGAGAGAGAATTTGGGAATGTTGACTGAAAACCTGCCAGTTTTAAACCTTGAAAATATTGAGTACGACCTTGGAAAACCTGGAAAACTCAGGGAATTGTTTCTGAAATTAGTAGTCGCCATGCTATTGGTACTTTGTGCTTTGCAATTTTGTGTAATGTTTTGCTTATGTTTCAACTACTTTCCGATAATTCTGTGGCTGCATGCGTGAAAAACAATTATGGTTTCATCAACGGCTTCAATTTGCCCATGAAACTCGTTGAAGGTGGTGAAGTTTGAAAATTATTGGCTAATTTGCCACGCTTCACTCACCATGTGGTTATCATCAGTACCGCTTAAGTGGAAGTAACGTCAAACGTGTTTAGCGAAGAATTGAAGCATGTTTTCAGTCATTCAAAATTGGATGAGAAATTATCCTGTTGTGTTCAAATCTCGTTATGATGAATTATTGGATCAGAAATCACGATTGGCAACACGATCCACAAGCCTGTACTTCGCCATCTCCTGATGACATAGTTTTGCTTCCGACTTTTAGTACATTGGATTTTGCATCCTGGGGTCATCCATAAATCAAGTGTAGTATTTAATGTTTCACCCTGCAGCACCTCATTAATAGGCGTAGACGTTCTACCTAATGGTGTTTTGCCATGCTGCTTTTTAATTATTTGTAACATACAAGTAGACGTTTGGTATTACAAGTGTTCACGCCATCTCTCTGGCACAAAATAAGTCTTCACGCGTAATTGAACGTTGTCAGTTTGTGAGATTGATTGGTGGGATCCTATGCTCTTGTTCATCTTGCTAGCCACGCTCCAGATAGCACAAGATGGGTTATGAACTTAAAACCAGGTATGGAAATATGTGGAGCAAACATCCTATTGTTAAATCGATGTTTTGCATCTATTCAAGCAATCGAAACTGCCTTGTTCATGTTGCGAATTTCGTTACCAGACTTGCCATGTTTTGCTGTTTCAAGGAATTTCTTAACAATCTGGCTTTTTGTGAAATCATATGGTAATTCTGCCCCACAACATGTTTGACATTGTACTGTGCATTGAAGAAATCCATATAAAATTAATCTTTTTGCATTGATAACTAGCCTGTTAGAATAAATGTAAGGAAATATGGAACAATATTCGGAAAACATAATTAGCTGCAGTTAGTCATGTGAAAATTACATGGAACATGATGACTACCAACCTGGAGACTTTGTAAACGTCAGGGAATTTTATATTCAGCTTGGTTAATTCAGGGAATTTTAAAATTGAAACCGGAAATTTGTCAGTATCAAGGATGTATTTTGTTTTTGTTGGTTACAATTCTAACAAATAACACAAAATTTATTGTCATGATTATCAGTTCTAAAAGTCCCCTGAAATTCAGTATTTTTGATTACGTTTTTGTAATAATTTTGCCGGCGGCGCTTCTAAATTCGTTTAACTTCATGCATTATTGGTGATTTAGTTTAAAAAATTCAAATTGCCATCAGCGTTGCCTTTGTTTTTAATATTTCTGTGAAACGTTTTCAAATGATTACACCTGAAATCCGTTATTTCTGGAAATTGTTATTTCAATTTTAAGTTTCGGCAATATTAGTATTTGCGGAATTTTCAAAATGCTCATGAACTTCGTTATAACGAACTTAAAATTGAAATAAAAATTACCAGAAATTACGGATTTTAGGTGTAATCATTTGAAAACGATTTATAAAAAATCCCTTATCAATTTCTATAAATTTTATTATTGTTTCAAAAAAAGCAAGGAAAAATACCTAAAATCCATCATTAGGATAAGTTTCTTTGCTAATGTTGAGTGAAAAACTACCATTTTTTGTGTATAGGAAGCCGTTTTGCAAAGCATATGGGAAAATGTATTACACACAAGAATTTGATAGTTGTCTATGTTGGTGGGACCTTAAACAAAAGTTAGAAATCTTTTGTTTGGTTGACAATGTTGTGGCTCATTCCTTATCTAATGAATGTACGTTTGATCAACAAAAACTCTTTTGATTTGAGTTACTGCAATTTTAACCCGGTTATTAAACGCGGACATCAGAAATTGTCATACAAAGTGTTTTGTTTGACTTTCACCATGTTCTGCATCTCTTGACTTCCTGATTTGCGATAACCCCAGGAGATGGTCTGAATTAGGGTAAAGAACACCGTGGTTTAATTCACGGCATCCATGTCTCTACACCTGAACTGATTCCTTTAATTAGTACTCTTAACGCTGTTATTATCTCATTAGCTGCCTGCAGATTTTTGGATAGGTGCTGAAACACTTCATAACTTATTTTGGGTAATTGAAGCCAGTTTTCTGCAGTTTTTGGTAATGTGTGTCAGATAGCTGGTGCCTGCTGAGACTTTGTCTTCTCGTTCTCACACACTTGTCGCTGAATTTTGTCAACTGAAGGTGAAATTGATTGGCAACTCATCCACCAGAGGCACGTAGGCAGGTTCGGGAACATTACGGACTTTGTTGTTAAACGTTTATCAGGGATTGCATGACTTGTCTGAAATTGAAGCCTGATGGCGTCGAGAGAAAGTTTATCATGACCGGATTTTAAACATCCCCAACATGAATGCGGTGCAGGACAAGCAGATATTCATATCGACACAATAGTTATCTAATAAATAGTACCAATATTGGCTTTCTCGTAAGTGGCACTCATGATGAATTACTTATCGGAAGTGGCAAATAATGTCAGGGGATGCGTGTCAGGCCTGCTTCCGGTCAGATTTCCGATCATCGAATTATTGCCGAGTCAGAGATGAACCCTTTCCTGCTTTTTTTTTATGCAGCAATTGACTGGCACGTGTCACTTCCCTGAAGGTAATCAATATCTACAATTGTATAAGTCAGGGAGAAGTGATTTCTTTCGAAAGCGTCAGAGAGAAGTGATTTCTTTCGAAAATGCCAGGGAAATTAATGCTTTAAGATACAGGAAAACCGGAAATTGTCGTGAAAATTGGAAGGACATGGAATAGTCAGGGAAAAGTGTTTTATTTTGAAAAGTAACGGAAATTAATGCTTGAGGATATCAAGTCATTAGAAGCTAAGGAAATCAAACTTGCAATTGAAGTAAAAAATTGTCAGTATCAAAGTAATGAAATTCTCACTTAAAGAAATCTGTCTAAATTTGCTGTTTCGTTATTGAAATTGTGTTTCTCCTTAGCCAGTGCTTCAAACGTTTTCATTCATTACCCATCAACCGCTTATCAAAAAATCCTGTTTACCCAAAACTGTTCATCAGAAAGTACTTTTTACCCAATTCAGGTAATATATTCATTATATTATCAGCTACAATTATTTAATCTAATAAAAACATATTGGCATATTTATTATATAACAGAAATAAAAAATTATCGAGAGTTGCCCAAAAAAGTTACCCAAATGAAAACCACTTTTTCCCGACTTTGGGTAATGTTTGAGTAATAGGTTAGGACATTTTGGAATTTCATTTGCTGGGGGAACCCTGTGAAATAGCGCATAAGCTTTATGCATCTCATTGTTGAAAGCTGCTCCAATTTTGGATATTCACTTCCGGGCTGGAAAAAGCAGTTTGTACATGTATAAGTTGGTCGTTGGAGACCATAAAAGATGATGGAGGTCACCAGCGAATGTTTTGAGGTTTTCTTCTCCTTTGTCAGCATTTGGTCATATAATCAATTGCACTGTTTTGTTAGAAATGCTTTGCACTTCTCGCCTAGGAAGTTTTATTTGAATGGACCAGAGGTATCAGAAATAGTGAAGTAATCATCCTATAATTATTCTCCACAATGGCTACTGTGGACATGCATTTAATGACTTTTTTGGCCATGTATAGTGAAGAGAATCGTTAGGAAATTTCACAAAACACGTGACATAGAACCGATCTTTGCCAGTGCACGTATCTTGCATTCAATCTTTAAAGCTCATGTACTCCACATTAGATGTGAAATAAGTACACATCAAATCAAACCGAATTAAATGTCCGATGATTGATTAACTGCGTCATTTAACGATCACTGTTAAGCAAGCTATCTCATTGAACCTTAATCGATGATAACGGCAGCGGAGGCGAGATAGCAACAAACCAGAATTCTGGTTTAATCTTTTTGTGAATGGGATATCATGAGGGAAAATGTGTTGATAATTTTTTCAGCACACTTCAGGTGCTGTCAAATTTTTGACTGATGTGTTTGCTCTGAATGTGGTGGAAACTGCTTTTTCATTCAAGGAATTTAGACTAACAAACTATGTGAAGCTTGAATATTTTTTACATCGTTATTCAAAGAAGAAAGTCTCCAAAATAATATTTATGGATTAAGGGTGTTGATCAGGATTCATGAGTGGCAGAGTTATGCATTGTGAGTGAAATCAATAGGGCGTCCTTAGAAGCAGAGATTGTCGCAAATGTTATCATGCATTACATGTGTATGTAAACTTGAATCAAAGTTGACATGGGCAACCATGTCATTATAGCTTATGTTGTCATGATTGTACAAATAGAGCAACTAGTTGGAGTTTGAGATCTAGCCCTGACTTGTTTGTTTTAAATGCATGTTTGGGGTATCTGCGCTACTATGTCTTCAGGTTTTAAGCATTTGCTCTAGTTGATAACATTCAATGGAAGGAACTTAATCCACAATTGAGGTGACACTTGTTGTGGAACAAATTATTCACCACTGCTGTTTGCTAAGATGGAAAATTTGTCGTAGTTATGGTGAATTTCTTCACACCTGTAGATAACAACATAAAATGTAATATAATTACAGTGTTAATACTGCAAATGAAATTATATCATAAAACTCCTTTAGACCAAAAAAAGCTGGCTTGGTATAAAAACTTATTTAATTCTGATTTCAAATATATTCAAACGATTTAATTTACGACTAATACTCTTGGCTGCAATAACAGGAACTCGTTTTGGATTTATCCTGTGTTATAGTTATTATTATTTATTGGCAGGATTGTTTGGATTGGATAAATTTCAGGCTTATTTTGTGGAAACTTTCTCTGTTTGTCAGCAGTAATCTCATTTGCATAATTTGTTGGGTTTCAAGGTAGGTTATGTAGGTGACGCATGTCAACTCGCAATCAATGGAAGTTTCGAGCTTTTTTTCTCAAAAATAAATAAACTGATGCATAACTTGTAACTGTAACACATGAACTTCACTGTCATCAGGTGACATCTAAAGTTAAGCTTGGCAAAAATAAATGATAGAAATTAAGGATAATTCTTAATAGAAAACAGCAGAGGTGATTGATCCAATCATGGATCACTTTTGACCTTCTTTTAACAATCATGCTGTTTATCCTTGCTATTATGGTCACGATGAAAAACTCGTGACGGATTGTCTAGTTTATGATCACACATATTGACTGAAACTGATTCTAATGGAATTTTCCGAATACCTGCAGTGTTGATGTTTTTGGTACATTAACTAAATGTTGTTTACCTGCCATGCATATTTTGGGATTCAATGTTTCCCTGAGCAATTCTAAGAAAGTGACGTCACACCCATTGGCATCCATGAGGCATGGATTAATCAGGATTATCAAGGGAATAATCTTGTTTTGGTACACCAATGATGACCTTCGTTGGTCTGGACTCCCCTGCATGTTGCCTTGCATGAAAATTACTTTCTAAACTTGTTTAGCTTTGATCATGTTTATCCTCATGGGATACATGTAAATGTAGAAAACGATACTTAATCGTGTAGAGTTACAGTGACACAGTGAGTATAACAGATATAAGGGTTACAATTGGATGTTATCTTGGAGTGGGCGTCAGAAAATTATGTCAGTGCTACCGAATTTTTCTTTATCATTTTGACAGGCTCATCATACAATATCGGGCCCTTGATTGCACCTAGTGTTAAACCACGCATGTTACTAACAACAAATAAACTTTAGTCGCACTCAACATCGTGCGTTTTAGCACATGTTCCACAGGATCATCTTGTGGAAAATAATTTGGGCATTTTGACATGAAAACTTGTCTTTGGTTTTCATGCACTGTTAACCATGTAACTCGAATTTCGAGTTGATTCAACTTGATTGGTGAAGGTACAAATGTGCATTTAAATTAAATAGTGGATGAACCCTTTCAAAAGGAGAAGCTGGCCATTATTTGACTATTTTTTTCATACATAACTTGTTCATGTATGCTGAAATTCAGAAATTTGGATTATTGTTTAAGCTAAATGGGACATGTTTGCTCTTCCATTTGCTTCTTCATGGTTCCCCCAGACCTGGAAAACGGGGAAATGTCAGGGAAATTGAATTTTGAAAAATTCAAGGAAATACAAAAAATTAATGATACATTTTACATAGCTAGTTATTGAGTTAACACAAAAATCAAGACAGGGATCTTTCTGGAAAGTCAGGGAAGTCAAGGATGTCTGGGAAATGACTAAAAGGTGTCAGGGAAATCGTCTTGACAACTTGAGTGGAAACTTTACCAGAGATAAGTAATTATGTGGAAGAAATTATTAATAAATGTGTCAGTTTTAAAAATTTATTCTTAATTTGTGAATCTCCCATTTCAATCACAAGCGATAAATAGAGCAGTTTTTATTTTCTGTTGTCAGGGTGGTCAGGAAAATTTGTTTGAAAGCCTGGAAAAGTCAGGAAATTTGAAAATTTCATCTCTTGAGGATTCCTGCTTGAAGATACTGCATTTCAGAGCACTTAGCTGTTTTAGCCCTTGAAGTGCATATTCTGCCAAGGTTTTTATGAAAAGTACCGACTTCCCACGCAAATTAATGTGGAAAAATATAAATAATTTGCAGCGATGCTATTATTCATCATATTAACGTACAAGGCTATCATACTGCTTTCATATTCTCATAACTGTAGCAATTAGTTCTTTTTTTATTTACCATATGTCCACGAACCATGAACATGAGGAACTAATGTAACCATGCTTGAGCTGCTAAATGAGTAATTTTGTGCAAGCGAATATACATACTGAATATGAGGGATTTTATAACTATATAAGTTATAACCTATGGGTGTGTCTGCACACATTTTGATTACCACTTGGGACACATTTTGCAAGTAAGGGAGTAGCAAGTAGTGGCTGTTTCAAATCAGATATTATCAACAGCACTCAGAATTCTTCAATGAAAAGTGCAAGCCTGCAGTGATGATATGCACGTATTTATCATTTATTATCACATTTGGTCTACTTACTTCATTCAAAGTCAGACAGCAACATTGACGAATACTAGGCTTTGCATTAAAGGCAATTCGGCTCCACAGCACATCAGATTCGATAATTTTGACATCGCCTGTCACCAAATATTAGCTGGTCGATGGTTGATGGATGGGTGCTATCATAATTATGACAGCTGCATTCATACTGTACATCAGTGCCTGACAACAGTGACGGATCAGCAGTTGCAGTTAACTACCATATCCACGGAAAAATACTGGGGATAAAAGGGCAAAATTCATCCGGATCAGCCAGGTCGTTTTTGACGAATGGGACAGTGTCATCATATGTTTATCACAAAATCCCATAATTTCCAACCTCCAACTTCTCTTATCAACTTGTCATGAGAGAACATGCACTTTTTCACCCTTCATTTTTATGAACGCATCTTCATGCAACCTTGAACAACTACCATATCACAACATTAGATAAACTACAAATGACAGTTATTTTAATCAAATGCAAACTGGGATTTCCATAGAAAGTCGTTGCTCTCTACTTCTGCTAATTTTAAGGCAATCCCAATCTGCTTGTAAGATAAGCATTCTGAAAGCTAATCCATATTAATGTACATAATTGGCAATTGTTTGGGTAGGCTCGAAAACTTTATGTATCTCCAACCAAATTTGCTGTAAGCTGATTAAATTGGAAACATTGGAACAATTACAAGTACAGTGTACTTTAAAATCAGTATCTCTGCAGCCGCTTTGCAACCAGATTTCTCCATAACGGTCGGTAACGAAGTGCTCATGTTTAACCTGATATTTGAGTACATATACATTCTGTGTATTTCACCCGTTCATTGAATTGAACTGGAAACTGAAAGTTTTAAAAAATTTGATTTTTGTAATGAGGAAAAGATTGTGCTCACCCTGTATATTTCCCGTTATCTTGAAATAGTATCTGCATGTGCACGTGTATCGTAGTATCAATACACTGCAGTATCATATATTCCTTATTAATCCGGATAATCCCAGTATCCTTTGAAGTCATTTTGTACATGAGAGTGATTGCATATCTGGTTACAATTAAAGTAGCAATGGTACCAATCTACCATAAGTGTTGCAGTCAGTTATCACCATACTTAAAAATGGCCATCATTGGTAACAAGTGCTGACCTTTACATGCAGACGTTAATTTTACGTAAATAAAACCTACCTTACACCAAAGCAACGATATAACATAATCCCCATGCAGATTCTGAAGTGAAGTCGGCTTTAAACTAAATCAATTAAGGCAGGTAAACACGTTTACATGCATGACTTACTTTTAATTTGGTGGTATTTCATTAACCAGATGTTTGGGCACAGGTGTCCCAGTCATTTACAATTCCCCCCGACATTCCCAGCTAGGTTTCCCGGGTTCTGTGGGAACCCTGCTGTTTAAGGTGTTTACGATGGTAGTTGCTACTTGACTTGAGCGACTGTCTTGAATAGCATAATCCCCTTGCAGATTCTAAAGTCAAGTCGGCTTTAAGCCAAGTCAAGGCAGGTAAACACGTTTATATGCATGGCTTACTTGGATTAAAGTAATTTACTCTTCATCTAAATGTGGTGGTATTTCATTAACCAGATTGTTATGCACATGTTTCCCAGTGACTTATAGTTATTTCACTGATATAACCAGGTTTCTCAGGTTCTATGGAAACCCTGCTGTTTAGGGTGTTTACACTGGCAGTTGCTACTTTGCTTGTACTGCGAGTGTCTTGAATAACATTATCCTCATGCGGATTCTCAAGTCAAGTCGGCTAAGTCAAGGCAGGTAAACACGTTTACATGCGTGACTTACTTGGAGTAAAGTAACTTAGTCGGCATGCAAATGTGGTGGTATTTTATTAATCAGATATTTGGGCACATGCACAATATGTGCACATGTTCACTGGCTCGCCATTGGCCCTCACGAGAAAATCCCCAGCTTAATGGGGCGGCCATATTTGGCTGAATTTGGGTTAATTAGCATGGTGAGCAGCTGGGAAAGCCGCTAAGTGCGGATTGTTGGGATTGTCGAGCCTTGGCTACACGCGTATTTACAACGTTTCTAATGCGCGGTTTTAGCAGGGAAATTGGCGCCGTGACGTCAGCAGTTTCATCAAATGACAGAAGGCGAAACGGGAAGGGGGTGGATCCAGATTGATGGCGCTTGGCGTTGCATAACACGCACCTAGCGGGCGTGCTGAACCCATTTCAAAACGTGGCTTCCAAGCGCAACAGGTCGACATTGCTTGCACTGCTGAATGCTGGCCAAGTACATGTAAGTGGATGCGAAAATGCTTTCAGGGTCGTCCGCTAGGGGGCGCGCCATGAGGATATCAATAACGCCATGCGCTGATCTTCGCAATCAGCAATCTGTCCCGATCCAGCAGCCAGTTCGGACCGACGTCTTATCGCTCCAGACCGTGCTAATCTGATTTGCATTTTCAGCTTTTAGAACTGTTACATTGGCACCCGAATTACGCTTACGCTGGGTATCGGGTTATCGCAAGATCCGTTCTGGTATCTGGAAACTAGTATACGAAACTATTTAACTGGCTGGGATGCGAGTTTCAGATTGGGAACTGATTCTGAACTGAGTGGGTCGTGCTGATCTTGGTGCGGTTTGGAATTCTTAAGGTAGTTGGGGTGGGTTGTCGAGCACTTGTGTTTGTTGTTGCAAATGGATAAGTTGGGTTTGATGACTGAAAATAGACGTGTTTTTGTTTTTTTTTGTTTTAGTTTTTTTTAATATTGTGATTTGAAATCAGTATTTTAATTTTTAATTATTAAGAAGAGGAGATAAGATGCTGGGATTATGTGGCTTGCTTTGGTTTGCGAACATATAAGTAGCTTTGGCCTATGATGTCCAACATTTTAATATTAGTGAATTGATATTAAATGACTAGATAGTGATTTATTTGTCTTAATAGTGTAACTGAAAGTTTGTTCAGTGCTTTTTATTTTATTTTTTAGTTATTGGGTTTTCGATACGTTTATGGATTTTAATATTTTCTCATAGCAAAATTCTCATGGTGAATTTTTATTTTTATTTTTAATTATTAAGAAGGAAATGAGATAAGATATGATGCTGGGATTATGTGGCTTGCTTGGATTTGCTAACTTATATTATAAGTTGCTCTGGCCTAGTGTATTGATATATTGTCTTCGTAGTATAACTGAAAGTTTGATCAGTGCTTTTTATTTTTATTTTTTAGTAATTGGGTTTTTTGATAAGTTTATGGTTTTTAATATTTTTTCATAGTAAAATTCCCATAGTGAATTTGTATTTTTATTTTTAATTATTAAGAAGGAAATGAGATATAATATAAGATGATGATATTATGTGGCTTGCTTCGTTTTAGTAGCTCTTTTGTAGTTCATTCAAAGTAGCTCTGGCCAATGATGTCCAACTTTTTAATATTAGGGACTTGATATTAAATGGCTGGCATGTGATTTTTCTTCATAGTATAACTGAAATCTTGTCCAGTGCATTTTTTATTTTTTTAGTAATTGCGTTTTCGATAAGTTTATGGTTTTTAATATTTTCTCATAATAAAATTCTCAGTGTAAATTTGCATTTTTATTTTTAATTATTAAGAAGGAGAGGAGATATTAAAAGATGCTGAGATTATGTGGCTTGCTTCGGTTTGCGAACTTAGAAGCAACTGTGATCGATGCTGTCCAGCATTTTAATATCAGTGAATTAATATTAATGATGGGTATTGATTTTTCGTCATTATCTATTTATGGAAAGGTTTTGATAAGTGCATTTGATTTTCCGATAGTTATAAGTGTTGGGTTGCTCGATTTTTATTTTTTGAGTAATTAGATTTTTAATGTTTTATCATAGTAATACGTAGTGAAATGTACTTAGATGAGTGTCGCTTTAAGAATTTAAACAAAATCTCTTAAAATGGTGAAATTGTAATTTAAAAAATTAATGAAATTTAATAGGATATTTTTTATATCTGGATATACTGTGCATGTAAAGTGAAATTTCAAATGACTGGATATTGATAGAAAATATAGGTAGAATTCTAGGATTATTATACGTCCCCTGCATTGATTTTCAAATTTATAAGCAGCTATGAACAATTGATGTCCATCATTTAAATATTAATGAATTGAAATTAAATGGCTGGATATGGATTTTTTCATTGTATAACTATTAAAGAAAAGTTAGTTCAGTGCATTGGAGTTTCTCATAAAGTTATAGCAGTTTGGAGTGATGCTAGATTTTTTATTTTTAGTAATTATTTTTTGATTAACTATGGCCTTTAATATTTTATCCTGGTAATAATCGATGAAGTGTGCATAGATGAGTGTCATTTCAAGTATTCAAACAAAATCTCTCAAAGATATGAAATTGCTCATTTGAAAATTTAATGATATTGGATGGGGAAACTTTTCAATACCTGGAACTCAATTCCCTGAAGGAGGAATTTGCTGATTATAATTTAAACGATGTTGAACGGGTATGTGATAACTAGCTGTAGATTTTTATATTTTATTATTACTTTTCGTTTCAAAAATCTCAAAACAAATTGTAGTCTGGAATTTTATAGTGAAATGGAGCAACGCGGGCTCCGAAGTTTGGTTATAATTTGTTTTTGAAAGCCCAGTAATTGGAAAATAAGGATTTTTTTTAACGTAAATCAAGTCGGGATGTCTTGGCATTTTTTGATTCTCGGAACCAACTTCTTTATTCTCTGTTTTGCCTGAGAAATAATACAGTGTACGTGTATACATGTATAACATTACGAAATTGGTTTTCAAATTTGATTACTTTATTGTGTCGAGATGAAGTGTATTAATTCAGCGTGTTTACGCATAATTCTGTAAGCAGATTGGTGGAAGGTTGGTTCCCTGCCATATATTTTGCAAACTTCACTTATGCTCAATTTAAACGGGGTGAGATTAATGTGAAAGTATCGATCGAGTTTTGATAAGAATTCATATTTAACTTTTGATAAAAAATTAACAAGCTGTAATCTCGTTCCAGTCATCTAATTTGATAACTTTAAGTATGGGCTGATAGATTTACGAAAGTTAAGATTCGAATCGTAGATTTCGCAACGTTAACGTGCAACAAAAAAATTTACATTTTTCTTTCTGAAACACAAAGTTTTTTATATTCAAAAATTCTGTTGTTAGTAGCAGGTAAATCAAACTAGCTTTTTTAGAACGGTATACTCACTGGCATTTCTTAAAAATGTTAAGCAATACAGTACAAATATAAGAACATTAATTCTAAATAACATATCAATATTGGTCAAAACTAAATTGAACTGCATTTTTTGCCTGGGTTCCAAAGAAATCATATTCTAAAGCCCAGTTTCCCAAGCTTTTTCCTTCATTACCAAAAAGGCGCTTATCAGAAACTCCTTGTTAACCAAAACTGCTTATCAGAAGGTCAATTTTCCCCATTTCAGGCAAAATATTCGTTATATCATCATTAAAAATGATTGATTATAAACTGAAATACTTGGTAAGATTATTTTAGGCTGTAAGGGTTCCGAAAAAGTTTGAATACCACTGATCTAATTCGATAATGTTAAGGCTTTCCTAGACCTGGAAAACCTGGAATTGTCAGAAAAATTGTAATGGAAAAGTAAGGAAAATGGCTTTACTTTGAAATAGTCAGGGAAATAGGAAAGACAGTTAAAATTGCTTTATTTTGAAAAAGTCCGAAAAATTCAACAGATCAGTAGTATATTTCACATAGCTAGTTAGTTATTGATTAACACAAAAATCAAGAGGTGGCAAGTAATTATGTGAAAGCAATTTATAATGAAATTGCGGTTAAAAAAACTAATCTAAAGTTTATATTGCCTTATGAATATTTATCTCCTGTTAAATTATAATCAGGTGGTTCGTCATATTTTTTTTGCATTTTCAATTGCCAGGGTAATCAGAGAACTTTGTTTTATAACATGGAAAAGTCGAGGAAATTCGTTAAACCAGGGAAAGCCAGGGAAGTTAAAATTCATCAGTTTGCCGATCACGTGCTTATGCATAATTATATTCTATCTCCTGTTTATACTAAGCAAGTAATATACCGGTAGCATCCTTACATTGATTATTTATGGGTATTTTTTGGGGAAAGTCAGGGAAGTTCAAAATTTCATCTCTGCCCAACAGAAATTCCAAATTAATTCAAAAACCCCGAAACTCCAAATTAACTCAAAAACAAAAAAAAACCACCAAATTAACTGAAAAACGCTAAAAAACACCCTAATTAATTGCAAACGTTGAACTATATTTGATTTGTGGGCTGGGACATCATCTGTGCACAGTTCCAATTAGCATCAGATATATTTCAAACTGCCCATAAACAGCGCCATTTCTCACGGACTTTTTTCCAACTCTGAAATGAACGTAACGTTTTTTCTCTCCGATTCTAGGTGGAGTCAATCTGGTCGGACTGCGGACTACTTCTGATTTGTAAGCTTATATCGCCTTCGCTGCAGCCCTCATTTTGCACCAACCAAGAACAGAACTGAGGCTGCAGATAGCCAACCACGACCGCATTTAAGCGTTTCCAAACCTCATTTTGGCCCACATCGAACGGGGCTGCAGCGAATTTCAACGGTCTGCTTTTTCCACTCAAAGTTAACTGACCAACGAGCAACGAACTAGAAAAGTTTTCCTAACACTGGTGGCCAGCGGATGAGTGTGCAGTGATTTTTTTCGGTTTTTTTCGTTGTTGATTTTTTCGCTTTTTCGGGATTTTCGGTGGTTCGACGACGATGAGTACCATGAGTGCGCTGGCAAGAAAACTGCAGATTCGAAACGTGTACGTCCGGGAATGCCTGGCTGAGATGCTGGGCACCTTCATCCTCGTGGTAAGTCACACCTTGCTTGTTTTCTGATGCTCTTAACCTCGCTTTGCTACTTTTTTCACTTTTGGCACGGGGATCTTTTGTTTTTGGGCACCCAACGAAACACACCAGGAAGCGTGCCCCGCTGCAAACGAACTTTTTCCAGTTTCTCAACAAGTTTGCAAGCTTTGAAAAGCTATTTTAAGGCGAAAGTGGGAAATTTGGAGCATTTGCTTCGATGAGTGCGAATGCTCCACTCTACACATGTGATGCTGGAGAAAATACTGCAGAATTTTTCAGCTTTTCGCCAATTTTAGAATTTGAACAAAATGTGTTTGAGCTTTTTCAAGTTTTGATCTTTTTGGAGCATTTGCTCCAGTCTGCACGAGTTAGGCTGGAATACTTGTTGCTGAATTTTGCATTTGGACAAAATGTTGGGCATCGGGGTTATCCAAAATTGTTGCAGTTGAACAAAATGGGGGCCAAATGTTCCAGCATTTTAAGTTTTGCTCAGTTTGGAGAATTTTTCTTCACGTCGAAGTAAATGTTCTATACCATGCACTAGTTGGAGTGGAGGGAATGCTGCGGAGTATGGCGGTTTTTCGCCAACTTTTCAACTTGAACAAAATGCGGGACATTGTGTTTGGGCTTTTTAAGTTTTGCTCAGTTTGGAACATTTGCTCTAGTCTACACGAGTTAGGCTGGAGTGTTTGTTGCTGAATTTTGCAGTTGTTCGCCAACTATTGCATTGGAAGAAAATGTTGGACATAGCTTGTCCAAAATTGTTGCATTTGAACAAAATGTGGGACAAGTGTTTGAGCATTTTGAGTTTTGCTCAGTCTGGAGAATTTGCTTCACGTCGAAGTAAATGCTCTACCATGCACTAGTTGGACTGGAGGGACTGTTGCATAATTTTGGCAGATTTTCACCAACTTTTGCATTTGAACAAAATGTGGGACATCGTGTTTGAGCTTTTCATGTTTTGCTCAGTTTGGAGCATTTGCTTCGACGCGAAGTTAATGCTCCATTTTGCTCGAATGAGACTGGAAGGATTACTGCAGAATTTTGCTGTTTTTAGCCAAATTTTGCATTTGGGCAAAATGTTGGGATATCGTGTTTGAGCATTTTTAAAGTTTTGCTTGCTTTGGAGCAATTGCTTTACAGTGAAGCAAACGCTCCTGTCTGCTCGACTGGACATTGGAGACTGGACATTATGTTTTAAATGTCTGACGTCGTACTAGAGCATTTTCTAGGTTATGCTCAGATTTTGTGTGCAATATTTGTTGTAGGTTTGTATAGATGAAATGTCGTATTTTACACTCTTGAACTATTTTTGCACAACTTTATGCATTGGAACCTGGACATTGCATTTCAAGTCTTTGACGTCGTACTTGAGCAAATGTCTGGGTCGTAGTCATGTTTGGGGATCGTATTCATGTAGATAGTTCATAGTTCATATTCATGAACTTTTTTTACACAGCTCTTCCGTTGGAAGCTGGACATTGCATTTGATATCTAGAATTTGATATTTAGAATTATTGGCGTTCATTGAACGTTTCAAGCTTTAGTTTCTAATGAACAACTGTATGGGGAGCACGCTCATGTTAACAGACATGGTTATGTTCTGTTTTTGAAAAAAAAATTGGGCTATAGCGTGTCTGCTGATATCCCCAAAACTAAATTTAGCCCTCACTTTGTCTTACCGAATTATTTTGGTTCAGAAGACGTTCCCCACGACAAACACACGCAAGCAGCTTCGACATTTGGGAACAATTTTGTGTATGGAGGGCAGGAATCTATTTAAACTCATTCAGAACCGAATTCAGAATTGATGCAGTTTGTCCCCCAAATTGTCGTGTTTATGGCTGCAAAAGACAAACCTGTTGCACTCGATTTTTTTTTCGTTTCCCTCAAATCTGTGATCGACTACGGAGATATGAAGTTCTCGACTTACATGTAACTTACATCTTATTTAACCCATGCGAGGGCAGTGGGCTGTCCGATAGTGAACATGTCAAAAACATGGTCTCGAGAACATGTTTTTATTTTTAAAAAAAATTCTGGAATTTGTGAATTTTCACGAAATTACACGAATGTTATATTTTACAAAGAACTGTCAAAACGTTATACGAAAATTCTGAATCCAAGAAGACAACGAGATTAACTATAGATCTTCAATATTTGTTAATTACGGCGACTGGGAAATGGGCGTCATTCTAATCGATACCAGTAAATTGGAACGAAAATCTTCGTGACAGTGGTGCACTATCCGACAGTCGTGATCAGTAAATTGACAAGTTAATAAGTTTTTAAGAAGCATCAGCAATTCCCATGCAACATATTGGCATATCTATAGCCTTCTCGTGGTAGTTATTGATCTAATACCACGAAGACAGGACATTGACATCACAAATTTGTGAGCGAAGCAGTCTTCTTGATAATGTTAATTGCACTGTCCGACTGTCATGAAAAAAGTAAATTAACAACAATCTCCTTGCTGAATCTCAAGACGACAGTAAATTTGCACCAACTGTCTTCATGAAAATGGCATACATGTAGCTTCAGTGTCATTGGCTGTGTAATTACTACGACATTAATTATTTTTGGAGACAGTATAAATTTGCATCAACTGTCTTCATGAAAATAACATGCATTATCCTGCAATACAGTGTAAAAATCACTGTATTTCCAAGGTGGTATGTTATTCACAAGTCATGAAGACAGAAAATTGGCATTACCAATATGTTTTAGACGACAGTAAATTTGCATCAACTGTCTCTATGAATAAAGCACAAGCACTATTCTGCAAGCACGGTGTCATTGCTGTTACTCTTAAAATCCACTGTCTTTCCAAGGTTGTATGTTATTCACATGTCATGAAGACAGCAAATTGGCATTACCAATACATGTATTTTGTACATGTACATGTATATGACTAATAGTATTAACTGTTTTGGACGACAGTAAATTTACATCAACTGTCTTTATGAAATAACACAAGCACTATCCTGCAAGCAAGGTGCCATTGATGTTACTCTTAAAAGCCACTGTTTTTTCAAGGTGATAAGTTATAAGCAAGTCATAAAGACAGCACATAGCATCAACCGGCTTCGTGTGGTGTTTAAAATGCGAAAATCTTGCAACTTTTTGTCAAACGGAAGCTGATTTGGATTACCCATTCTCAATGCGAGGTGAGCCTCTGAGCACAACTTAAACCGTTTACGGCATACGGTTTACGAGCTCAGCACCTAAGCATCACCCAGATCCTGGCGGATTAAGTTCGACCTTAATGCGCTTATCTTAAGCTGCACGAGCCAGCTGCTAATCCAGATAGGTTTTGGTGAACGTAATTTGCAATCGTTTGAAGTTACACAAACGTTACTCTGTTGTCGGCCTTGTTTAACCTTAGTGCAACCATCTTGACCTTGCTGTGATTATTGGCTCTGGAATATCGATTGCCAGCACGTCATGAGGCGAGTAATTTGGAATTGCCACCTGAAGCGAAGAGGCGTGTTTTGGGCTGTTTTGGGAAAGCAGACCGTGTTTTATGGAAGAACCAATAATAATAAACATGCAATTTTAGCAGCCTGCATTGACATCTATTGGCTTTCTGCCATACATTGGAGCTAAGTTGATGCGCAATTTTTGCAGTAATTAAGGAAATGAGGCTCGAAGCAGCTTCTGTTATTCTGACTAAGCCTATAATTTATTCAGATTATCCGTTATCTCATGACTGCCTCGAGCGTTGTTTTTTCTTTGGCTATTTTTTCGGAGTAACGATGGCTTAGCCCTTCAACTTGATGAACATACCGTATTTTTGAAATTCCCAATGGTTCATTATGCACGTGTCATTACTGTAGTTTCCATTTACTTAATCAAGCCTGTCTTGGGTAACCGATTTGGAATATCGCCTCCTCATCGAAAAATCTGTTTGCAAACTGATTGCTGTGTTGCTAGACTGGTTGTTAAACTGGTGCATTAGTTTTAAATTTATTTTTTGTCAAATATGATACATGTATTTGTGGCATTTTTGTCAAACATGATACATGTATTTGTGAATTTTCGTCAAATATGGTCCATGTATTTGTGAATTTTCGTCAAATATGGTCCATGTATTTGTGATATTTTTCTAATATGTCGAATTAGTGACCTGGACGAAAGTGTTGGCTCCCCAAGGTTTTATACTTTTGGACAGTCTGCACATTTAAATTCTCTTCACATCAATTTGCAGTGGACAGTGGTACCAGTTTACGGTCCGAATATGCCACCAGTCTGATACATGTATTTGTGATATTTTTGCCAAATATAATACAGGTATTTGTGATATTTGTGATGTTTGCTTCAAATATCAACTATACACAGCTTGGTTGCAACGTTAAACACCTTGGGGATCCAACACTTTCGTCCAGGTCACTAATTCGACATGTCTTGCATCGACTGTCTTCATGAAAAGTACATGTACATGTATATGTATATTGCATTCAGTCGATTTTGTTTCACAAGTGTAGAGTAATCAGTTTGCAACTACTTGGCAACCAATAAGAATTTCGAAAAATTTAGTGTCTGTGCAACTTTGCGAATGATTTTCGTAGGTTGTTACTAAATATAAGTTTGCAAGTAATTTATCACCAGTTTTTCATTTCATAATCAGTTTTCATTAGTTTGCAAGTAATTTGTCACCAGTTTTTCATTTCATAATCAGTACACCGTCAGTTTTTGGATATACTTTGGTATATCCCTGCTCCAAATGTGCACAAAATACTTCTATTTTAACCCTACTTGTCTAGATTATAAAGAGGACACCTTTCCTAGCTCAGCTGTTCGAATTTATCTTTTTAATTATTTGTTGTGTTTAGCCTATTTCTGATAGCAGGCAATCTCTGCCAACCTACGAGCTGTTAGGAGAAGCCCACTTTCTCATATTGTCTAGCTGGAGCTGGGCATATACTGAAGTACAGCCCAGTTTTTTTTCAGAAGTGTCATGCAGGGTAATTACGGTATGCATGTATTGCCGTATAATTTTTTCGATGTGGCACGATGACAGGAAGCAGGAAGTGTCGCTTCTGGTACAGTGATTTGCAAGTCAAGGCTCTGTTAATAGTTCTGGTTGATTTCTTTTTCAAGACTTTGCTGGTTTTGACCCAAAATTGGGTATGATCCAAAAATGCCAGCTAACGACGCAATAAAGATAAGGATGTGGACACTTCGTCAATTTTTGATAATTAACGCATTTTCCAAGACTCTGATTTTTGGTAGCTGCGAAAAAGCGCAAATTACACGGGCGTTTATTATGTCACAGCTACGGGCTAGGCTACTGTTATCTCGCTCAGTTAATTAGCACGAAAGCTAATTAATAGAATAGCAGAGCCTAATTGAAAAGTGGTTGCAAGTAGGTCAGCGTGACTACCGAAGACTTTGAAAAGTCGTGGCTGAGCAACACCCCTAGCGTCTTAGTCTTACGCAATTTACGTTTCAAGGTTCTTCCGTATTATGATCGTTATTGCAATTATGACCGAAAGGGGACTAAATGCCAATATCCTCCAGTGGCCCTGGATTTTTCAGACCTCTGGGCCGTTTTTTGCACCATTTTGGGGGGTCAAAACCCTCCAGTTTTGGAGGTGCGGCGACGGATGGAGGTGAAAGGTCAGCAGAGTTTGCATGCTGCTGACAAATGCACCTTCAGTCTTGTTTGATATGTTAATTCTGCAGGGGGCATCGAGGAATTCCTTTCGAAAACTTTGTTGCATGAAGTCATGCTCAACTGAACTTATCATGGGAGCTGGGGTGCATGTGCGTGGAGACTTTGGAATTTCTTAATAAAATTTGCATAGATAATTTGCATTAGGGTGGCCCAACCACATTGGAACTTGCATTGACGGTTTCTGGGACATTGATATGCTCTTTCAAGGGGTTGAGTTATGTTTGGAATCAGTTGTGGGAACCAAAACGGTTGGCTGTTGTCTGACTGGACTTTAAGCTTGAAAGCCCAGTGCCATTATGCGCAGCTGGTTGACACGTGAGGTTTATTTTTCAATGGGATTACAAAAATTGTTTGGATATTCTACGCAATATTCCCTGCTCCAAATGTGCTCAAAATAGGTTCATTATATGTACTGTAGCTCAACTTGTCTAGAACGTAGACAAGAATGACACCTGACCTAACCGGCGCAATCTATCATTTTTGTCTTTTTGTTTTTCTGTGTTTTCATCTTTTTTCAGTATCTTCTTTTTTTCCCTTTATTTTCTTCTTTTTTCCCTCTATTTTCTTCTTTTTTTTCTCTCTATTTTCTTCTTTTTTTTCTCTCTATTTTCTTCTTTTTTTTCTCTCTATTTTCTTCCTTCTTCTCTCTCTATTTTCTTTTTTCTCTCTCTATTTTCTTCTTTTTTCCCTCTATTTTCTTTTTTCCCCCTCTATTTTCTTCTATTTTTTCCTCTATTTTCTTCTTTTTTCCTCTATTCTCTTTTTTTCCCCTCTATTTTCTTCTTTTTCTTCCTCTATTTTCTTTTTTTCCCCTCTATTTTTTTTCCCCCTCTATTTTCTTCTATTTTTTCCTCTATTTTCTTCTATTTTTTCCTCTATTTTCTTCCTTTTCTTCCTCTATTTTCTTCTTTTTTCCACTATTTTCTTCTTTTTCTTCCTCTATTTTCTTCTTTTTTCCACTATTTACTTATTTTCTCTCTCTCTATTACCTTTTTTACGCCTTTATTCCAACCTGACCTGACCTAACGTATTCTTAACAAACATAAAATTGTAATTAGACCGAGTTCATTTAACCTGCCCTAACCGCAGGCAATCACAACTAGCCTAGGAACCTTTAGGAGAAGCCTATTTTTAGATAGTGCCTTGCTGGTGCAGGCAGCAGGCCATATTCCGAAGCAGCTAATGATTTATCAGGGTTTTAACTTTGAGCATTCAAATAAATGAGTCACGGTTTTGTGATGTCATACTACTTGAACGTCCTCTATATCGTATGGAGTTTAAAAAGAAATTCCTAGCACGTTTGTTGAAGACTTATACCGGTAAATTGTATATTACAGAATTGTCCCTGCTCCAAATGTGCACGAACATAGAATTCTATTTCAACAGTACTTGTCTGGTATACAAGAATGACACCAGTCTTATTTGTCTCAATTTAGCATTGTTTCGTGGGTTTTGTATGTTTAAGCTAACATAACCTACCATAATAAACGTAAAGAAACCTAACAATGTAGGTTATTTTGTCTGCCCCAAACCACAAGCAATCACTGCCAGCCAGGGAGAAGCTCTCTCTCTCTCATAGTTTCTAATATGGAGAAGGGCATATCACGATGTACTGTCAGTTATTTATTAGGACTTTGACTTTCGTATTTAAATGAATAATGGCCAACGTTGACCCCATACTTCACTATCCCAACCCTCAAATGAAACATAGAACAGGAAGTTATTTCGGAGTTATCGGATGTTCCCCATAGTGTTACTACTGTTGGAAATGTCTGGACGAAGCTTCATAACGCGCAAAATGGATTTAATAGGTTTTGTCAACAGATGACAAAAGCCATTAAGAATTTACGATTGCCGTCCTTATGAATTATGCATGCTTGTTAGAACTATGCTGGATGAGTTGTGGTTGTAAGTCCAACGTGCCCTGGGTTAATCTGATTCGTAATCCAATGTGTCAACATCTTCATTAAGTTCGCAGGTGTCGACTGCAAATAATACCCCCCTGAAAATAAGCAAGCCTTTCCAACATCGAATATATAATGCAGTACTGTACATGTACAATGTGCATATTGATAACGAATAAAAATACATTTGGTATATCTTTGGTATACCATGTATTTTGAAACGAATACAGAGTATTCCAATAATGTGCAGTGTCATTGTTTACCATGAAGGTTTCAGCCTGCAAACTGCATGAATAATATTTAACAAATGAATATGCATACGTAGATATGTATTGTGGAATTTTCACGTCTTGTGTGGTGTACATTTTACACCAAAAAATGTTTGGACGTTTTTGCGGCACAACACTCTTGGGAATTAGTGCTTGCATCACAGTCCTAACAAGGGAATTTCCCTCTACACAAATTTCTGGTCGTATCCAATGGAACTAAAACTTGGAATGTATTCTCTAGAAAATTTTGTTCAAGAAACTAATTGCTGTGTTCGGTGCATGGTGATATAGTGTCTACGTGACTGGAAATTCTGCATTTCCTGGAATTATCCTGGAGTTCTTTCTTAATCCTTCAAATTTTCAAATTCATTAATTTTCATCGAAAAATAACTTGGCCATGACTCCCTGTAAACAATACAAATGCAATTTGGCAGTAACTACTTAGTAGTCAGTATCATGTTGTAATTTCGTTAACTGTTATTGTAACCATCTGTGTTATGTCCAAGAAAAAACATAAATCCTGGGTAATCCTAGAAATATTCTTTAATTTAAAAAAATTACAATTTGGTAAGCACAGTAGAAGAATCCTAATTGAGCTTTTTCATTTGTCGATGTTTGTATCCCAATTTGAATTGCTATAAAGGAGCACAAATGAACATAAGCTTACATACAGCATGCAAATGGATGTTGAAGTAGCAAAATTTAATAGCAATTTCATTATTTCAACTATAGTCCCAACAATGTAAGATGCTCAAATATTCCATTGATTTAAAACGTGGTTTGCTGAGCACGTGGCTTGACCCTTTATGCTAAAATACGTTAGATCGGTAAAAAAAAGTTGTTAAATTGACTGGAAATTTTGCAAAATGTGCGTAGAAAACCTGGAAACCCCGGGAATTTAATTCAAGATCTCGTCAACATTAGTTTTTGATACAGCTTTTTTACTAACCCACATTGACACGGTTGAGTAATCGGCATAACAGGGCCACAGACGTTAAAATATTTTCGACCATTAATTTTGTCATGGACAGTGGACGTGAAATTGCAGTCCGTTTTTGCATAGTGGACATGCACATGTATTTATAGACTGCATGTAACTGAAAAAAAGGTAACCGCAGAATTGCATTGAGGAAATGAGTTCAAGAAAACCAGTTCATATTTTTCGTTTTATCAATTTGATACGTAATAATTACGAAGACGTTTATACATTAAGTGCGATCAATGCCAAACACGCGAGATAAAGGTAGTGCGGACATGCAACCCATTTTGCGAACTGAATAGGCTGGATTTCAAAAGCCTGGCTAATTAAATGGGAGACGGTTTTCTAATTGAAATAGAGAAATAAACTACCATGGCAAGAGGAAATTGTGGGCAATTCGTCTTTTGTTGGACCCATTCATGGATAATTTCGGTTTTGACTTTTATTTTCGCAATTGAATGATATCCTCTTCCTTTCTCTAGTTTGCCAAAACATGTACAGGGTGAGAAATGTTGGTCTGCCCTAATTTACTAGAATAAGGTTCAACAGAAAACCGCGTTTTTTTCGAGCCCTAATTTTCATATTGTGCTATTGGAGAGAATCGAGAAGCTGTTAAAACAAAATGCATGCATGCTGGACAATAACGCGGTCCGTATTACGAGACAAACGATGTTTCGAATTCGTGAAGGGAACGATATTAATGCATCAACTGTTAGCACAATCAATTGTTCCGTAAAATTAAGATGTGCTCCAAAATTCGGCATGTTAGCACGGTTTAAAATGACTTCGTAAAGATCCATTACAGACAAGGCCCATTCCACAAACGTGTACAAGTTGTAAATTATGGACTATAAAATATCGGCTTGTGGTATTGGGTTGCATTATGTGGGTTGGTAATGCATTTTGAAATGTATTATAAGACCTGCATTAAAAATACTTTTTAAAATGGCTGTAGATTGAGACAAATTGAGTTTCAAACTAGATTGTCAAATATATTTGAAAATGCATTTCCGAATACATTTTAAAATGTGTTTTTAAGCTGCTTGTAATGCATTATGGAGTGCATATTGCAATGTATCGTATGTTGAAAATGTATTATGTAAGCTTATTTCGTGTTCATTGAGAATATGCTGTGTAATGCTTAGTGAAATATATTGTGTTTGCATTGAAGAATGAATTTTACAAATTATATTCCATGCGTTGTAAAATGTCAAAAGTGTCGCTGTATTTAATAATATCAAGGTTTATAATTCAAAACTACATCAATTTCATCCAATTCAATGCAACACACATAACTTTTGTAAGTATATAGTTTCAAATACAACGTGAAATGCACAAGTCAATATACCGTATTTTATAACGCATTGTAAAATGCATTAGTGAAATGCATTTTTGTTTACATTAGCAAATGTATTTCTTGTTGAGATAAAAGCGACCAATGCATTTGTAATATATCTTGCAATTCATAATACATTTGAAATGCATTTTCTTTCCATGTTGGACTTCTTATTATTAGTAACTCTTACAATTCGATTTAATGTACTTGTATCATGTAAGGTATGGGTTATTAACACAATGTGCTGAATATCGTTTTGTGGAACATAAACACTTGTTCGTATTACTTCATACCTCTACAACTCCAAACTCCATACCTTTGTGGAAATTCCATTTCTTTCTAGAAACTCCATTCCTTTCTAGATGAAACACACCAAATATAAAATCTGTCAATGCAAACATTGAAGTAGAGCAAATGTCTAAAATTTCATTAAGTTGTTAAAAACTAGGTTCATAGCATTGGTAATATCATTGGTGCTGGGTCTTAACTTTTTGCAAAGTATAAATCATGGAATATGATGTCAGGATGCATTTATTACACGATGCCCTGCAGGCATTAATGTACATTGCTAAGTGTGTTTCCATGTATTTGGAAATAAACTTACTTGCATATCAATATATTCTTTCTGATGTAGGTCACCTCATAAGCTTATGTGTTATTTTAGTCAATAATAACTCATCAAAATGAGATGTATGAAACATCCACATGTATTCCATTATCCTGTTGAACCTGCAAGTTTTGGCAATTAATAATCACAGACAGATACAGATGGGCATCACATTGCCTGGCTGCATCGAATGCACTGATGCTTTCAATTTGGAACGAGCTGAACAAATAACACACATGCATATATTGTTCCAGAATGTCCAAGGTTGTCACCGTGAAAGCTTGGTTGACAGTCGATAGGCAGCTGGATGGACACTTGAAGTTGGCAAACATTGTGTCATCTCAGCATTTCCCTTGCAATAAAATATGTAATTGAGGTACAATGTTTGCATTAGGGTGGGGTTCTATTTAGGTTATCTATCGGTTGCAGTGATACCCTGAGTGAGAAACAGGAATTGTGGCAGCAAATTCCATATAGACTGAAGGTCAAGATTTTGTTTACCAAATTTTGGCTAGACGACTTTTTATTTGTATAATTTTGTTTTATTACTAGAACGCCGTGGGTCATCTCGTATCTTTTTCAATGTTTTGATGGAATAAATGCTGGAATTACTTGGTCTAGCGTGGAAAGACCACATACATCATTTGCTTCACTGTATGACAGAAATTGGGGTAGACAGCATACTGTCTGACAGAAATAGGTTGATGGCATACTGTCTTCATTTTCCGTTTTGACAAAATTTTAGATCCATTCTTTTGGACTATCAGCTTCGATAAACAGTCTGACAGAATATTATTTCTTACGATAACTTGTATTATTGTAGAAATGATGTAGAATTACGAAGAAATTATTGTAGAATTATGTAGAAACAAGTTGCAACGAAACTTCGTTTTTGAGCATTCTTATGTCATTGGATGTTGTTAAAAGAAACTTTAATAGTAATTGGTTGCGCAAAACTTGTTTGCATTATATTGGAAGAAGATGTTCAATTGACCCCAATTGAATCCTGGGTATCAGCTGTATCAGTGATGTTTTAGCTCAGTTTTAGGTCTCATACAATAATGATGGCGTACAATTGCAACAAAGCAATAATTTTGTGCATTCTGATCTCATAAGAAGTTATCAGTAACTCTGCCCTCTGGTGGGCGTTTTGAACATCATCACTTGTTTTACATGTAACTCCCCTTACCTTACGGAATTCACTTACTAATTGTATGGTACTGGGTTGAATTGAATGTATTAATACGCAATATCTAATTTCTAAAGAAAATCATGGTAGCCCACAGCCGAATTTTGCGCCGAAATCTGCGCATTTCATAGAAACTATTATACATGTCATTTTATAGGTACGTTTTTATGATTATGACGGATTTATAACTTAAACCGTTCAGTAGTCACATTAACAAGACTACATCATAATATGAAGAATCCTAGCCAAATTTTCAGCCAAATTATGCCGCAGTAGACCAGTAGTAAATCGGCTCTATAATGCCGATAGAGGGTAGAGCGATAAGCCCACTCTTAACCTGACACGTACTGTAGATGGTTGTTTGCAAATGCAACAGGATCTTGCGACATATTTAAATCGCTGACTTGTTTGTGACAATTTTGTGCGGCTGTATGTCTTTGGGGCGGCAGCGGACTATAAACTCCTTTTGTTTTTATCTTTGTTTTCTATACCCAGATTCGATTGTTCGAATTTGACCTGAAAGCAACCTATTTTGCTTGCTTTATTAGTTTCTCCCATATGCGTGCGTAAATGCAGCATGCAAATTTGTGATAAATGTTGACGGGAGCCAAGTTGGATACTCAACCCCTCCCTCCCCCCTTAAGACCCCTGCCAGGCTATATCAGCAAAAAATTCCTCAAGGTGATATGAAATCCCCTTTATTAATTTGTCAATGAACCTCTAAATGTCAGTCTGTGTGGAATAGCGTGATCCATCAAAACGAAGCATCCTTCTGCCATATGCATTTAGGTTTGGTGAAGATGAACTAGCTAGTGAGTTTCGTAAACAAATTAACCCGAATCGAGCCAGGTCACATACGTCAGGGGTTTAATAGCTTAGATCACTCACTGCAAGTGGTGACCTGTTTCTCCACAGGATTTATTAATTCTCACTTAGTTTTATTTCAACGCAAAATGTGCAAGTGGAAATTGTAAATATAAGTTTTGACCTTTTTAGCATCATTTTTAAGGCCTGCAGACGAATTAACATGGATCTGGTTGATCTGGCTAACGCTGTAAGCAGGAATTTAGAACAAAAAATCTGGAAATTAAAATTGGGATTTGTATTGACATTTTGGGAATCCACTATGTGGAAAAGTGCAATTTCATTTCGTGTAACACCATATTGGCCCGATAAGATTCTGTGTGCTCTGTTTTAATATCTCCGAATTCTTCGATTTTGGCTCTTATCTTTTGTGTACATGTATGAAGTTCAGGTTGTTGTGAGCTGAAATACATGTATGTAGCAAACCAAGCTGAAAAGTTCGATCACGCAAGTTGAGATTGCAGCAATACTGACTTAGATACAGTGTTGGGAAATTTCCAAAAACAAACAAACAAAACGGTATTAAGAATTTACAAAACTTAATAAAAATCTAAACTTAAACAAGTAAGAAAACCAAGAATTTCTGCTAACAGTGACGCACGAATTTCCCTTTTGGTTATGCACAATAAATCCCTTTCTATAATTCAACAAGAATAAGGACATGAATTGTTAATAAGTCCTCTCACCATATATGCTAAATATTTGATCATGCTGACTATTTCTTTGGAATTTGAGAAAATTTGAGTGTAATTGCCTGGATGTTGAACATTTTAGACAAGACACTCCCTAATGTTATCTCATCCATTGAAGACTGACCATTTACCAATCGACCATCTAAGAATTACATTATGCCCTGAGAGAAAAAAGCCCTCAAAGTATTTTATCATAAGTCCATGTGATTAAAGGAAATCGATACTTTCTTCAAACATTGATGACATGTATTTCCCGTTTGACTTTAATGCACAATACATCCTGTTCTAATTCAACAAGAATCAAGATCTGAATTGTTGAGAAGTCTTCTCACCATATCGCATGCTAAATATTTCTTTGGAATAGTTGATGCAATTTGAGAAAATTAATTCCACCATGTTATCTGCAAGGTAGACGAATTGCCTTGAAGTGGGACTTTTTAGACAAAGAATTCTCTAATGTTATGACAGCCATTGAAAAATGACCTTTTGTCATGCGACCATCTAACAGTTAGGCCTACCTTATGCTCTGTGAGAAAAAAAAGCCCTCAAAGTATTTTATCTTAAATCCATTTGATGTCTTTGACATTTCATTATTTGTGATCTATTCTGCTCACATTACGAGCAGCAGTGATAAGTGCTGAACCATTGAGCTACGCAAATGGTTGGATAAGTGCTTTTTCCTCAAATTCAATAATGCCTCAGAACAAATATTTTCCTCCTCTTTATGGTTAGTTGATGAAAAGCAGTCAGTAATAGGATAGTTCTTTACGTGTATTTGCGTTCTTATGGGCACAAAATCTCAACAGGAAGATATTTGATTTCCTTCAGCAAATAGGTTTCCATATCCGTATTTATCTTAGGCGAGTCCAATGAAAGTGCTGAGATTTATTATGAAGTCTTCCATGAACCCACGAGTATGATGACAATATAAAAGCCGTGCTGACTCACAATGTCAACATTCGACATGCACCAGTAAGGACATACATGCTGTACATTTAAACATTCTCATAAAGTATCATTTCGCCCACATTATGTCTGGTTGTCTTGATATGACTTGTCCTCATCTCAAAAGTCAATTAACAAGTTAAGTTTTGTGTAATTAAACCAGGTTCGGTGAATAGAGGTAACATCTTGATAGTAAAACATACATGTACTTTAGATGCTATTCTTACCTTCAGAGGAAGTCATTGAAATATATTTACCTTGTAGTGATATAACGCGAATTTAATAACTAGATGATGCTTTCGTTTTGATGTATTATATGATGATAATGTGCTTGAATTTGAGGAATATGAAAATACCTTACATGTATTAATGACTAAGGCAATTTCACTTTCCTCATAAACCTTTACTAGCAGTACATGTATTGACATTTCATTGTCTGCCTTTGATTGTCAGAGAGAATGAATCAGTGATCTAGAAATTAATTCTTCAATATTGGTATTTTTTAAAAGCAAAAGTCAAAGTTGTTTACCTAAGTGCTGAATAAATTTCCAGGCCCTTGATGTACAGCTTAATCAGCACCTTGCTCAAGTGCCTTAATTTCGTTCTGCATTGGTCCAGTTTTCTGCAACCGCAATTCAGTGGTCTGTGATTCCCTGCAAGGAACTAAAACAAACAACTTTCAAAGTTACATTCGAGGTCAAGGGAGTCGGCTAAATAAATCGTACAGCTTTGGGTTCACATGCTCCATATAGCGTCGGCAATGCTATTTTCTCGATTCCGTATTTCATAATTATTTTTGCATGTATTCAAAACTGCTGGCGCCATGTACCTCCAACTGGTCGCTGAAATTGAGGGTGATGGGGTACTTTATTTAACTTTTTGTTTTAGCTCCCATTTTAATGACCGTCTATGCCACAATGAGGGCAAGCAAAATTGACAGCATTTTGCAATGGAATCCCATGAACAAAGCTGAAATTTATGCCTCAAATTCACATTCACGTAATTGGTGGTTGAATGGATCGGTATTTGTAATATAAGCTTGTTACAAGAAAGGTTTCGTTTTAAGGTTAATGCTGTCTTGGAGGATCGTCCATAAATTCTCAAATTTGACAGTCGAAAAGGAAATTCGAAGGATGACCAAAGTTATTGGGATCAATACTATTATGGTGACTGTTAATTTCTGAAAACAAAAATTCCTCTTGAGTTTTCCAGGATCATATGCTAATTTTTCCAGGTTCAAAAAAAGTATATGTATGTTTTAATGATTGAATGTGTGCCACAATTCAATTGAAAACAATATTTAGTAATAATACTAAGGAAACGATTTTACGTTGTTACAATGTTTTTACATAACCTAATGATGGATTATTGAAATATATTTTTTTAAACTGCCCGAAAAATGGATTTTGGGTATATTTTCCTTATTGAAGGGTAATTTTTTATTCGAAATAATATTAATAATGACGATGAAAGAATTTGATTAGATTTGTTTAATAAAACTTAGATCACCAATAATGAAGTTCTAGGCCATTTTGAACATTTCGGACATATTAATATTAACAAAAGTTAACGCCTTAGACGAAACTTGAATAAAAATTACCAGAAATAACGAATTTTAGATGTAATCCCTCGAAAACGTTTTCCAGAAATATTAATAACAAAGGCAACACTGACGGTAATTTTAATGTTGTAAACTAAATCATTAAATATGCATAAAGTAAGATTAATTTAGTAATGCCGCAGGCAACATTAAAATAGCGTAATCACAAATGTTGAATTTTAGGGAAATGGTGGAATTGATTATTGGGCCACTCATTTTTGTTCCGATTTATCCGAATTATAACGAACAAACACAATACGTTTATGATACTAAAAAATTCAAGGTGTAATATAACATTCACTGAGGTTTCCATGTTTTCCAGGTTGGTAGTCGCATGATTATGTCTGTATCTCTGGTGAAAGGTGAATCTAAAGGTGCTCAATCATGGCTTATTTGGCTAAAATTCATGAATAATTTTCCCGCCAGATGGCTGTGCCTACCCCAAACCATAATTCCCTATTTCGTCATGTGGCTGACTACAGTATATGCTGTACATGTAGTACTGCATAATGCAATTATTTTATTAGTAGCCATAGTGTTAATTTAGCCATGTTAATGGTTATGCTTGCTTTTTTTTTTACATAAACAACGTTAGCTCTTCACATACCAAATTACGTAGCCCATACAACTTGACTTGCAAAACCATGCCTGCCCTTACTAATGCTGATTGCTTTTAAATAATTAAGTAAATCCCTGAAGAATTTCTGGCTTGAATCCGTGTTAATCATGTGCATGATGTCGATTTTTTCTTCTGAACATGCTTCTGTTACGAAATCATGAATGCATAATGATTATCCATTTTTAATTAATTGCTGCAGTTAACATGCATCTGGAAGGTGTGGTTTTTGCTTCTCTATTGGGAATATTCCTCTGATCCACCCAAAATATTAAGCATGTTAAGGTTTTAATGTGCTGTACACACGCCATATTGCAATGTGACCATTCCTGTGACCCTTTTGAGACAAAATTGAGCTTGTCTTGTTAGTGTGGTCGCTTCAGCCCAAAACACAATGGACTCAAACAAGTTTGTGAACAACTTTCTTAGACATCCACCCTTTCCAAAGAACAGCTGGTGAAAAAATCGGTGTTAAGGTTGATAAGTTGACCCATGATCGCCACGATAAAGACATAAATAATGGCAGGCGTCTTATCTCGGACTCGGAATGCTAATTTATTCAACATTTGGCTTCCAGTCAGTGGAAACAAACCTGAAATTAAAATGCGAAAATTCGTAAGCACGAAGAGGGGGGTCCAACCTGCCATCTGTGGCTTGGAGTGATTTTGGGCCTTTGGACATTTTTAACGGTGACTAAGATGAGGCGTTTCCGTTTGATAACGAATGATGTCATAGATTACGGGACATTTTCAAAAGTTATGCGAATACATGCGAGGAAAATGATTTAAGTCAGGCAGTGGTCCAGAATCCTGCAATATCAAAAAAAAGCCACCTCATCTTCATCAACGCTTGAGGAATTTTCCACTTCAATATCCCAACTATGGCTTCATCAGCTATTGCCATTCTCAAAATGTCAATTACGTATATTTATATGTAATGTCACGTTCAGTTTCCTGATTGATGGATTTGTTTATAGCAGAGCATGTGCATAAAACGGATATCGGCAGGAATTTTGTCTGAAATTTGGTCTGATTTCTTGGTATGACGTCACAAATTCAGTGGCTACAGTGAACGTATGGACTTCAGCCTGACTTCAGACTTCAATGACTTCTGTGAGCCTTCATGGACTTCAGTGGAACTTCAAGGAATTCAGTAGAAGTCCCTTTATTTTTGTAAAGTCGTGTCAGGACATTCCCTGACTTGTTTGAAGTCATTTCTGGAATTCCTTGACTTGTTTGAAGTCATTTCTGGAATTCCTTGACTTGTGTGAAGTCATTTCTGGAATTCCTTGACTTGTGTGAAGTCATTTCTGGAATTCCTTGACGTCTGTGAAGTCATTTCTGGAATTCCTTGACGTCTGTGAAGTCATTTCTGGAATTCCTTGTCGTCTGTGAAGTCATTTCTGGAATTCCTTGACGTCTGTGAAGTCATTTCTGGAATTCCTTGGCTTGTGTGTAGTCACTTCTGGAATTCGTTGACGTCTGTGAAGCCATTTCTTGAATTCCTTGACGTTTGTCAAGCCATTTCTTGAATTCCTTGACGTGTGTGAAGTCGTTTCAGGAATTCCTTGACGCTTGTGAAGTCGTTTCAGGAATTCCTTGACTCGTGTGAAGTCGTTCAGGAATTCCTTGACTCGTGTGAAGTCGTTTCAGGAATTCCCTGACTCGTGTGAAGTCGTTTCAGGAATTCCTTGACTCGTGTGAAGTCGTTTCAGGAATTCCTTGACTCGTGTGAAGTCATGTCAGGAATTCCTTGACTCGTGTGAAGTCATGTCTGGAATTCTTTGACGACTGTGAAGTCATTTCTTGAATTCCTTTACGTCTATCAAGTTATTTCTGGAAGTCAAGCCATGTCAGGAAGTCCTCCGATTTCTGTGGAGGTCCCATTGAAGTCCTTGACGTCTGTTGAAGTCCAATTTCTCTTGAAGGTTTGATTCAGTCCGTTAAATCCCATTGGAGTCAGGTAAAATCTCGTAAATCCGTAGACAGATACAGGTATAAATGGACATAGTTTTTTCGAGTTGTTCACCCCTCGGTTCACCACCCGTCACCACACGGGATTAGACTGAAAAGACGAACTCATTGCTCGCCCCAAACCGCGCATTTTAATTGGGTGTTACGCGGGTGGCGTACTTTTGTTTCAAATTGTGATTTGGGAAATGGGTCCAATGCACCTGGCTTTCTAATTGGGTTACCTGCCGAAAATGTCGTGGGCCGCTTTTGTGGCAATTCGCAGCTTTCTTCGGAGGTTAATGAATGTTTCGCGTCAATTAATTGCAATTCACTAATCGATATGTCGATTACGGTTGGGTCGATTTTACACTCAGTTTCCACAAACTTTCATTGTCTTTAGACAAGTTTTCCGATGTTCCACGCATGGGTGCAGCAGTTCCCATGTCCCAACATCTTGAACGAGGAAGTCTTTGCGGTGTTTGACTTTTCATACCGATACCATAATTGGAGGCTTTTGCATGGTGCACATGGCAAGATGTGTGCTGTTTGTGACGGTTGGTGGCGTTGAACCTTAAGGACACGCAAGTTTCAGTTAGCAGCATGTGTCGAGTTTATTAACAGGAACTTCCATCAACAATGTCCAACTAACGAACCTTGCAACTTGCAATGGGATGTTTGCTTGGTTTATATCATCAACAATGTCCAGCCAAGAAAACTGTCGATGAGATGTTAACTTACAGTGTTGCTTGTAACTTACCCATATATGACATCTGCTAAATGTTAATCCACAAAGTTATCGTAGTAACGATATGCCAAAACAATTCCTCATTGCTTACACCCACCTGTTGTGGTTACTGGAACACGTTCGCACGCACGAAGGTTATTGAAAGTCGAGCATTGATTTCGCACAATTGCGTGTGTGCCTTGTTTTGTATTTCGATATGTCGGTTTCAATGGCTAAGTTATGGCAGTGGCATAAAAAAATCAAATGTAACATTGATTGCACCTGGTTGCGATTTCAATGTTTTAGCCATTCCGTATTTATGACAACGAAATGACGCCGACCTTGACCGTGAACTCTGCTGACGTTTGATGTATTGACAGGCAATTGTATGTAACATTGCAAACGAATGCACAAGCTTGTCTATACAAATTTTATCGGTAAACGTGTACATGTACTGTAAGCTTATGTTCGTGTATTTGAATGTAGTTGAGCATTTTTTTTCTGCACAAATTCGAAAGCCTGTTCTTATAAAACAAGACTGTGACAGTTCATCACAATAGATACGTTTCCATATCCACCAACTAAATTAAAACGTATTATAATCTAAGCAAATCCATCAAAAAGTCGACTTTTCGACCGATTAGGCCATACAACTTTAACAACTTTTCGAGTAAAACCTTTCATGATGCGTTTTCGAACAGGTGTTAAAACGAAATGCATTCTGGGTCCATCACGCGGTACGAATTACCAGACTCACGTACGTTTCGAAATTGTGATCACACCGCGGTATCGAACGTATTTTTTTCGACTTCAGCAGTTTTTAATAACTAGAAAAGGGAATGACATTCATAAATAAAGTTTTAATACCATCAAATGTACAGCGAAATGAAGCTGTATGCCAGATTTCAGCACTCTAGAACGTCAAGAAGTCGGTTAGAGATGACTTTGAAGAGGTTGAACTGGGCAGAGACAAAACACGTTAAGTTGATAGAACTGTTTACCTAGTTGTCTGTTAATTCCGGTATGATATTACATCTGAAGCTAGTTTTGATTTGTATTAGGTCGGTTGTATAATATTGGCGACATTAAGGCCAGCCTTTTGGATCACCAGTTTATTGATGCAGATTGTCTTAATTACTTATGCATGCAATAGAAGTGTTGATAAATGCGTGTTGAAATGTGACCAGCTCAGTCAATATTTATTTAACCTTCAATTCGCGTCAGTTTTTGTCGACGGCAGACCTTTATAGTTGTCTAATAAATGTAAATACGGGCGCCATTAAACTTTGATGTGTGCACAGTCCAGAAAATCCATTGCAGGGTAACACGCACCCGGATATTGGCCTTGCCCGAACAACCTTCTGAACGTCTTGACAACGTCTTCATAGTTTTCCTTGCCCAGCATGGCAACATTGACTTGCGTCACAAATTCAGGATTTTCTGATTGAATTTATCCAGCTGTCCACTATGACCCTATGACGTCATGTAATGCTGAACCGTGACTATTTTGATCATGTGTTTCGTTAATACACACTGGGGATAAATTGTACATTATCCATATACATGTACAACCTATATTTTTAACAATGTAGGCCTACTGTGCAGTATACCATATATCTCTCTTTCCAATTTCAATAGCCATTGAAATGCAAGCCCAGAATGCATTATTTTTCATTTGTCCTTGTGGGCGATGTCACTCGACACAAAACGACTAAAATAATTCGTCGTCACGGTTCTGCGACAATTTGCCCGTGTGGCTGAATTTTCAATAAAATTCATAACCATATCTGGCGTTCTTGGAAAAGTTGCAGAATGGTTATTGTTATGAATAAAGGTCGGATGTGTGCCCTGCAAGCATAAATCTTTTGCAAAATTTTCCTTGACAAGTGACACTTTGTATGTGTAACGGGATGCAAGTGTGTCACATTGTGCTGATGCTACATTTATATTGTTTGCTTAAACGTTCTGGAGCAAGTACACAATGTTTTCTGCAGCATCCCACATGTGCAACCTTTGCAAGTGTAACTATGACACGTGACGTCACTGCTGATTGACATAGGCTTAGTAAGGGGCTTAAAGAACTGCTTTAGAATTCAAGTTTTTCAATATTACAGTTTTGCACAACAGAGAATGTTGCTCAGGGTCGTTTTTTTGTGCTTCACAATGAGTTTTTCCCCACGTAATGCTGCATACAGCCTCATTCATCGCCTGCTTTAAGTGAATAAAACAAGCTGTTGCAACACAAATTTGTACCGACTGGGGTATCCCATGTTGATCATCAACAAAACCATCAATTTCATTAGAGCACATGACGGTTTTTTAGGGTTTTTAAACTGTTTTCCAAATAACCATCAATTTCATTAGAGCACATGACGGTTTTTTAGGGTTTTTAAATTCTTTTCCAAATAACTACAGATGTCAGAAGCGAATTGACAAAATTACTCCAAATTATTTTTTACAGTTTGTGAATTACTTTACATGTTATAAAAGTTCATCAAACTTTATTCTATTTTCTTGCTCACCCAAATCGATTGGGATATACCGGTAGGTTTTATGGGAAATTTGATGTTTCGTCTGGCTCCTCAAGTTATTAAGGCAAATGGCAATTTCTCAAAGGCAACAACCGAAATTTGATTGCCTGCATGTCAAACATTTGTTTTGGCTTCTATTGTTTATTGGTATACGTTACCTGACCACTCCCGAAGGTATCTTCCCAAATGCAAATATTTGCTGTAGGTGGATGAAGTTGCATGAAGTGGATTGAAAACTCCAAGATGCACGTAATGCGGTCATCAAACTAATAATTTAATGCATCGAAACAACAACGAATACTTTTTGAGCGTAATAATTGGTAATATTGTAATAAACATAGTTGGACAAAACGATGGTAATGATATACGTGTACAATGATAGCAATGATAGTTACTGTCAATATTTCGATACTGTCAGTAAGTTATCCAAAAATTCGGATGATCGCCAGTTTCACAGTCAGTATTACTGACAGTGTTTGTTGAAATTGACAGTAGGCCATCTTACCTTTAATACAATTTCAATTCTTCTTGGAATGAATTCATACAAGTTGTGAACAGTCTCTGGTGGGATTTGATACCATTCTTCTTGAAGAACATCTTCAAGAAACTGTGGAGATCTTGGAGAGCGTAATCTGTACCTCACTCTAATCTTCAAAACTGACCAGAGTAGGTCAATGATGTTCAAATCTGGTTCAGTGAAATGATCTCAATCAAATGAGGTTCAATCAAAATCTTTACAATCCCATCACTAATTTTGCCATTTTCATATTTTCTCCAAACAGATATTAAGGTTTGGAAATTTCCGTTAGTGCTGATGAGAATGACCAAGTTGGCAAATTTCGTTTTCAGCTCGCGCAAAAGTAATCGTAATTTTTAAGCGTCTATTAACCTCTTAAAATACTTGCTCATTGGGTACTTAAGTAATTTCTGGTTTTATTTCTGGTAGCGTAATGGAGGAAGGGGACGGAATCTTTGAGGTTTAGGTATTTATTTACACCTGCACCCCTTTGCTCGTGCACTTGACCAAGATAGTGTGCATTTCTTTGTTTACGATGAGTGTCTTCAAACAATGTGAAAACACTCTTTGCTTGCCTTAATTTGAACTTTCACCTCCTGACGAGGAGCTTTCATCCACAACTGGATTCGTTGGATTCGTTGGTTGGGACGGGTCAAAATTCCACAATTGCGAGGAATTGTTTAAGGTTGTGAGCTTCATTACCTAATCTTGACCTAGCCTTTCACGATTGTAGGCCTGCATTGTTTATCGCTATCTGACCAGTTGTGTTTATGTAAATGCAACCCAGTTAGTGGCATTAAGGATAATTGCATGCATGGAAGACTGTCGTTATTCTGCCTAAAAAACCTGGATATGTCTGCGATTTTGGATTGCTATCATGGTGTGAAAGTGGTGTTGAAAAATTGTCGAACTCAACGAACTGTGGGCTAACGAGCCATGTTAATGAGATCTGAATCCATTAAGGAAACCATAAAAAGTCTTGATTGCCATTTGATGTTAAAATACAAGAGGTCGGTCAAGCAAGCTGCAGTGCTTGTTAATAGGTGTTATAAATTGCGGGATGAACCAATTTATAACCCAATTTCTGGTTTTTCTGGATGCTTAAGAATGTGTTAGTCATGTGACGGGGTTTCCCCAGAACTGGATCTGGAAAACCTGGAATTTGTAATGGAAATTGGAAAGCCATGGAATAGTCAAGGAAAACTTGTAGCTAATATATTTTTTAAATAGTTTGTAATGAAGGAAAGATTTATTGGCCACCCTGTACTGGTAAAAAGATGTTTGTGATGCTGCCCTCATCTTTTTTCCTGGAAATTGTCAGGGAAATTGGATAGCTGAAATGATATGGAATATATTCAGGGAAAAGTGGTTTATTTTTGAAAATGTCATGGCACACTTAGTAAGCCCTTTATTCATACATAAACAAAGTTTATCACCAAAAAAAGTTAAAAAACCGACAGAAAACAAGTCTGAAGGTTATTAGAAGCTAAGAAAATATTCGTAATTCACTTCTGTGGAAGAAATCAATAATTAAATTAAAAATTTAAGAGTTAATCTAAATTTGATGTCGTTTTATTTCCTGTTTATGTACATGTAAACGTACATGTATTATAAACAGTAAATACACAAATATACCATGATACCGTTGACATACTTTATGTCATAATTTTGCTACATTTCGTTTGGAGGAACCCTGGAGGAATACATGTATGTCTAAATTTCATTTTCAAAGACACGTAAAATATGTCTTTAAAAACATGCTTGTAAGTTATCCAGAACATACCTGTAATTTCTAATTTAAAACTAACTTAGTAACAGTATCGAGCATGTTCCAATTGAAGTAATTTGGATGTTGACACGTATATTTGGAACACATGTATGCATGTATGTTTTGTATGTACAATTTTTAATTAACATCATATTTCCACAGATTAGTGATCGAATTAACGAGTTTTATATTTGTGTCTCCAAAGTGGAGAATCATTGAACAATCACGCTTTAAATGTGTTTGTTTCAAACAATAGATGCGCTAGCTGGTTTATTTGCAGTCTAATAGAAAACCTGATTTTCAGGAATAGCCGACAGTTGTCAGTTTTTAGCTTTTCATATTTGATGATGTCTTACAATTACAATGAAAACAATTATGCTACTATTTCTGGTTTTCAGAAACAGGGATTGTTGTCGTAAGAAATATGTAAATGCATACCGGCCCATAATTCGCTTAAATTGAAAAAAAAAATTAATACACTTGAATTAAAAAACCGTGACCTGAAATGACAAACCGGCCTATCGACCTATATCAAATTTCAGCATAATCTTGGGCAAATTTGGCAAACAAGTAATTCGTTTAAATATGCGTGCAGCTCGGAATCACCGTTAGAATAAACCGGGTATTAATTGCATAATTAGTTTCATAATTTCAGTTCATTAAATTCAAATAATCAATCTTTGTTAAACTTTGTCAAACACCTGTGCCGAAACGAACTTTTGCTCTAATCACCCTTTTTAAAGACTTGATTGTTATTTAAGCAACTATTTACAAGTGGGCTAAAATTATTCAAGAAAGGCATTTAATTTTACCAAGAATTTTCTAAGTTTGGTCCAAACTATTCTCCACTTCATATGATCAAACCCACTTAATTATTAACATGTGCTCTATAGAAGAGGGTTATGCTTTCTTATGGTCTTTATCGATAATTGCTGTTTTATGACATGATGGTATAGGCGAAGAAGTGCTAATGGAATATTGCACTATCGTTGGGAGGCGTGCACATATGAGAAAGTGAAGCATGGGTCTTTAAATCTTAAAAAAATAATTTGGTGCAAAGATAATGACTGAAAATCCTTCTGATCTCAATTTTATTTTGTCTGAATTCACTGTGGTTTTGCAGCCTGACTGATTTGAAATTAAGAGAAAAAAAAACGGGATTATTTTAATACAACCCTGTGCTCCAAACTCTTTCATGCCCCCTCCAGCTCATGAAACAAAATGAAACAGAAACCATGCATGAGTTTTGTCACAGTTTCCAAGAAAATTTAAAAACAAAGGTAGGATGACCGCCTTGAGACCCAGTTTGCTCAACAAAAAGTGAATTAGAAAAATTCTATTTTGCTCTTCAGCGAATTCCATTTAACCTCATGGACCATGATTCGTGGTCTTCTTTAGTGTTCCGCATTTGGAACAATCATCAGGGCTCATTTAGACGCTTTTTTAGCGCTAGGAATTTGTCCATAAAAATCTACGAAATTAAAACGATGCCATCAACGGTCAACGTCAACAGAAACAAAAGTTTGAATTCAGGTGAAAAGGAAAAGGGGTGGTCAGCTTGTGAATACAAAGGGGAGCTTCTTGAGAACTTTCCCACCTGTGTAATGGACTACCTACATATCAAATACAGGTGTAGCCGGCACACGAAAGGGAGCAGCTAGCATTTTCAAAAAAAGTCCTCAATGTTCACATAACCTAGTTCGACCACAACCAGGAGACTAAGGGGTTACACCCAAACGGGTGATATATACCCTGGCACACATAGAAAGGTTAGGTCTTCTGGTAATTATAGCACTGGAGCTCGTTTTTGTTCAGAATGCAATTTCACTGTTTTAATGTTTCACTGGGCCCTGCCATCCACACTCTTTTCATGTCATCCATGAAGAAAACGAGATTTTACCTAGTGATACTATTGGAACATGTTTTGTATTTGAAATCTTTTAAGTTCAACGTTGGCAATCTTTATTGTTGCTATGTGATGGACACACCCTACCACAAGGTATTCACTTACTGCCAGTTACTACTGTTGTTGGGTGCTGAGATAAATTCAATGGAACATAGTCTAGCTAACCAAACTCTTAAGAAATGGTTTTCTAATGCGATTCTGGACATGTTTTCCAAACTGGAATAACACTGTGCCCTTGCTCTTGTTTTAGATGTTTGAGTTTGATTGAAGTTGTATTTCGCATGTTAGCACGATTATGTATTAACGTATGGAGAGGTGAAAACGTGAAAACAATCGGGCTGGACTATAGTACGGATTAGTCCCTGCTGTTGCTTCAGCATACTCTTGGCGCTATGAGAAAGTGGGCTTCTCCTAAAGACTCGTAGGTTTGCAATGATTGCCTGCAGTTTGGGCAGCTGAATAAATAAATTACATTTGAGGTTATTTTGTATTAAGATAGGTCTGGTTAGATCAGGAAAAACACAAAAATCAAAGAAAGATAAAAGGCAAAACAAAAAAAGGTGTTGGTCAGGTATGATCAGGTAAACGCAAAACACAAAAAAATTAAAAAAAAACAATATAGAGAAAACATGAAAAAGGATGAATTGCCATATCTATTATACAAGTAGGGTGTAAATATGCAACGTTTATGCACATTTGGGCCAAGGAGGGTTCTATAGTATATCCAACAAACATGCTAAAATGGTAAAACATCACACTTTTCGTTTTAAATTTCAAACGATAGAGAATCACTGAATCGTGATTTTTAATCACAATGATTAAACACGATTAAACCCGACAGAATGTAATCACACATGGGCATATTTTAAGTAAAAAGGGCAGTTTGCGAAATTGGTTCCAAGACTGGATTTTGACCCACATTTTTATGGCTTAAGATGATGGAAAACATTTAATACTTAATCGTCCCCATATCAGGAATTATTCTGATTGCAATAAAGCAAACAAGACCGCAGATAACTTATCGTACACGCTGTAAAATTGACAGCTAATGGACACGTATATAGTGATTACTCTAGGTCTATACATTTTGTACTAGCTGTAATTATCATGACAATACAGGTATGCGTATCTTGAATGTAGCTTATTTAAAGTACAGTAATGTCGAAGGATGGATACATATCAAAATATTCATCAAATCCAGAACATTTCCTGTATGTGTAATGTTAATTGACAAGTTCAGACGTTTATCATTGACCATGAGCTCTATTCGTTTTCTGGGCTTAAGTAGCCACTTAGCATGCTGGTTGATAAGCAGACATTTTCAAGGTAAGAAAATCCATTCGAGGGCGATGGCAGAAGGTTGTGTCACGTGCCACTAGAAATGGCCATCTTTCGTTGCCTTGTATGCTTTAAGTGTAATGTTGCATATTGTCCTGAATTTATGGAAGTTATGTTCAACCGGCCACCTTGACTCCTAACGGTGTCCAATTGTGAAAAATTAAGCAACTACTGATTTGGTAGCAGGTCCTAAAAATAATTTTATATTTGGGAAATTTAACAAATCATCTTGAGTTACGTTGGCGCCGTATTTTATGTGAAGGCGCAGTAAAGGGAAAATTCAACAATGTAACAAGATAACATTTTTCGCTGGCGACATCTAGGTTAATGCCTTTGTTTAAAGCCCAAATATAACGCCTAAATTGACACTATAGCTGATTTCGAAAACATTGATGGCTCTCAAAAGTTGTGTTAACTTTTCGCCATAAACCGAAATTATCAAGCAGTAGCGTGATATTCGACTATCATAAATGCCAAACTGTCAATCTCGATGACTCGTTTTGATAAACGATCTAGATATAATGGAGTGTCGGGTACGCTAAATGGAATTTAATGTACTTTTGAGTAGTCGTATTGTGATAGCGCCATGAACTACTGTTAAGGAAGGAGTTTACGCGCGTCAATACAGCTTTTATGGCACTTTATAAATACTTCAAAATCCAGGGTAGCGGTAATGGCTTGCGAAACGCTTGTTGGTTGCAGCGTCATAAAATCTCATGTTTAGGATATAAGATAAGTCAACTTGTTTCCATGAATTGCAAGAGATTGTGCTATTCAAAATGACTTCAATGGAAATCTGATTCCCAAACGTGATTTTCATTATCATGAACGTGCATGGTTATTCCAATGGATTTTGGATTTAGGTTTTGCATCCACATGGTTGTTTTCAAAGCCAAGCATGTTATGATCCAAGCATTCCTAATGCTGAACCGGGTACTAAAGTGGAATGGTGTTTCGCTGTGCTGAATCCCTTGACCAAATGAACAATTGACATAGCGCACTTAATTACTGTTTAGCTATAAACAAACATGAACTGTATGCCTACATACAATTTTAAGTATTTCCTGATTATTTATCCTCAATTTATTGCAACTTGCAAGTTTTCTTTAACAATGTTCCCTAGACCTGGAACTTTCAGGGAGATTCAAGAAATCAATAACACATGTCACATTACTAATTATTGATTAATGCAAAAATCAAGTTATGAACAGCAGTTGTGTTCAAGAAATTAATGTTGAAATTGTCCATTTTAAAACTTTAAATTTGCTCTTTTTTATAATGAAAATGTGTGCTTTAGTGCCTGTTCATATTTAATAGGCATTATACATAGTATTCCATACTTTGGCATATGCCATGTTTTTGCATTTTCAGTGGTCAGGGTGGTCAAGGAAAGCTGTTTTAAAACTTGGAAAAGTAAGGGAAGTTGAAAATTTCATCTCTGGGGGAAAGGAACCCTGCTTATGGTGTCTTTACTATTTTTTGAAATAATACCAAAATGCGACGTAGGTGTCATCTTTTCCAAATAACATATATCACCAAATTCCATAATTGCTATCTAATATACAGGAATTGAATGGCTTCTTGGAACAAGCTTCCATTTAACATGTCTATTTGAACTCATTTTCTCTATCGGCATTATTGATACTGATTATGGCAAAAGTGTGCAATGCTAAGTTGTTATAACACCAAGATTACACGATATCGATATGTCAACAGATTGGAGAATTGCATTGTTATCGTTTTACACTAACTGCGTTGTCAATGAATACTTTGGGGACATGCAAATTAGAATGTCAAGGCTTGAACAATGGACGAAATAAGTTTATCTGGGGCAAATGCATCTAGTTAAGTTTTCATGCACATGCCATTACCTGATGTGGTGTTGGACACTAGGTAGCTAGTCCATCAAGCACTAGTTAAGCTCATGGATAATGGTATCAATGACAAGTACATATACACTGCATCTAACGTTGTTTTACCAGCACTTATGGTCACGTGTTCAAGATCTGACTTGCCCCTTAAGCCGTTCTTCACGAATTTTTTTTTTCTTGAGCATGTGCTCACTGCTCAGAAATGTCGGAACTGAAATGGATTATGGAAGGGCAAACAGACAAAGCAAGCCCACAAAGCAATGGGAAACTAATGCATAATTTATGAAAATTTAGGATGGGAGAAGCCGATTCGAGCTCAACCCCAAGCTCTCCTGATGACCCAGAATTTGCAAAGAGGTTCACATTTCGATGTTTGGCCACCTTTTTAATTTTCGATATCAGGCATATTGCTGATTAATGGTTGATGTGGCTGCGCTTGCCCACTGCTATGGAGGTCAGAATACATTAAAGGCTTGTGGGAATTTCTCGGAATACGTTATGAGCACCACCTGTGGATTATTTTCAGTGTGGATTTGGGAAGTGGGATAGGATACATGGTCACGATATCGTTAAGTAACGGTTTCGACTATATGGCGCAAAAAAATTGGCTAAATTAATTAGGCCTGCATGCCCATTATTGCCCAAGTGGGCTAGGAACAACGAGCTTTATTTATGGGCACGGAATTGGCGAAATTATAAGCAAAACGAGCCATTGTGAACGGAATTAATGCGCAGTAAACAATGGCGAATTTAAATTTGATACCACCTCAACTTAATATATTGGTCAAGCACTCATATTTTCAAACTCATTTCCCCAAATTTGTGGTTGTTGCTGATAGCAACTGCCAGTGTTCATCATTGGTGCCCCCGAAGAGGGCAATTATTCGAATTAGAGTAATTAAAAGTTACTGGATTCTGCAAATTAGCTCCAAGTGGCTAATTGGAGGGGTTATTAGCCCGCTCATAACAAATGCTGGTTGTCACATTTTGCTAATCGCTAATTGTGAGCGTGCACATGCGTTTCTGACTGACTGACATGTTAATTGGCGAAATTGCGATTCAGCGAATTGTCATGTCCTATTCTGTCTTCTGCTTTGGGTGCTGACAGTGGCGCCATGCAACTTGATTAAGCAGTTGTCAGTTGGTCACTCTGTCAGTTTCAGTTTTGAAAGAGGTGCTTTGGGTCATATTTGTTAGCTTTGAAACTCAGCTTTCCAATTGGGAAATTTTTGAGTGGGTGCAGAGCTGCAACCTTCTTCCATGGTTGACATTGATCATGACAGGGATTTGAAAGCCAAGCTTATCGTTTTTGCATGTCAGCCTTGAATTCGTGCTCCACATGCTGCACTTGACTGAAAATCCTTGGTAAAGATCGTTCAACCGATGGCCAAGCATGCATGGTTCATGGAGTAGGATGAAAATGCTGTTTTGTGACTTGAACTCAAAATTAGAATCAGCTATAACATGAAGAAACGTACATATAAAAAACTGTTGTGCAACTGTGAGCTACAGTGCATCTTGAAATATTTATGAGGTGGTTTTCCCACTGTGGAAGTTTGAGCTAGGAAATTTCAGCTAGAATTTGTATTCTAATAAAGAAAAACTAAATTGCAATATAGATACCGGTAGTATTGAAAGGTTGGTGAGCTTAAGTCAATGGTGTTGTTAAGAAATTAATTGTACCACTATTTTTAATACAGAAAGTAAGTTATTTAACCATGATGTTATTTAGCTTTATGTGCATGTATGATTTACAGTGATTCCTTTGGCTAACTGCAAGGAACGTCAACACCTTTAAGAAACTTAACATAACAAAAATGTTTTTAAAACAATATTGCACGAGTGATTCGATTTCAAAACACTATTTACGTATGTGTTGATGTTTAGGCTATCCAAAATTCATTTGATGATCAACAGAAATGAAAGTATTATTTATGAAGGAATTTTGAATTACTTTCATGTTTATTTTTAATGTAAAAATGCAGCAGATTGTCTAACCTTAGACGTCAAGCGAAAGAACTCATTATTATAAGCGAAAACCCTACCCCGATACAATCCAATTTTCCAAACCTATTGCAGGTCTCGGTCGTTGGGAAATTAATCTATCAATCTGGTTCTACCCCGCAATCCACTATTCAGGTAAATTAACAGTACCGATTTTGGAACAACACACTTATTGGAACCAAATTATATTAGTACACAGAAATTAAATTTAAAAAATGCTAATTTAAATGAAGATGATATATCAGCATGTTAAAACTGTTGGTTTTTCGGCAATTTGTGAACCTTCCATTCATACTATTATTTGACCAATTTTCTGCATACTACAATGTATTACACGATAAAATACACTTCCAAACGTTTGGAATTAGTAATTCAATTCAGTAGTGAATGGTGACCATCCAGACCACGCCCACCCCCCACTTAAATGATGTCATAGCCATTGACAAAAAAATGTTCGAATTGAACCTGTTTTACAAATTGGAATGGTATTAAATGATGAATTTTAGCACATAAGTATAGTGAAGTTGATGATTTAAAAAATGATTGACCAAAAATGTACGAATTTAACTGACTTTTTATAACATTTGGATCAGATCTAAATGAGGAATGTTAGGCTATGAAAGTAAATAATGAAGTTGAAGATTTGAAATATAAAAACAAACAAAAAAACATCACCCTATCCTACAGTGTAAATTATGTCATGATCATCAACCAAAATAGTTTCGAATTGAGCTAACTTGTTATAAAATTTTATCAGCGTTTAATGACGACATTAGTAGATAAATATAATAAAAGATGATTAAAAATGTTGTAATTTTACCAAACTGGATTAAAAATGATGTATTTTAACCCAATATCTGTAAAACATCACTTTCATCAGCATGTGATTGCCCCCCCCCCACAAGATGACGACAATTCATGACCTAATACTTGAACGTCTCCATATCTTCAAAATCCATTAAGCATTTGAATTGCCACTAATATGATATTCCATTGCTTGCTGACTACAGAGCGATGAGTTGAATTGAATCTAAATTTCTGTTGACGGTCTTGTGGATTACTCAAAAACCTGCTATTGCAAAGCTGCCCAGACGCATTGCGACCCTTGAACTCATGTCGATACCACCTGTGGTCACCAGGCCATACATGTCTGTATGCACTGAAGCGTATGAGGATACAATCAAACCAGAATATGTATGCCACAATCCCACAAACCCATTGCAATCGAAACCCCAGCATTAATCATGCATGATGAGGCCATCACTGCCTAGTAAGGTGTTCGATGAAAGCTATTTGACAACATGGTTTAATTGATGCGGTTGCTAATGTATTGTGACAGCTGTAATCAGCCACCAGCTCTTGTGTGCTTTGCACTTCACTCTCTACAGATAACTTTCCCACTTCAAGAAGGCAGAAAAATGGATGGGAGGTAGGGCAACAATCTGGGCCTCTGTTCCACTTTTTCTCCAGCCTCATCCCGTCTTCAGAAGTGCAGTGAGTACCGTTACTGGGAACCCATTTGAGACAAATGTGGAACTTGAGATGGCTGGTGGGCACGTTCTTACTTTCTCTCAATCTCCTCTGAGGATGGCCTCAGGCTGAGCAGTTGTAGGTCGAGTGCTGGAAAATGGGAAAATGGCCACTGTTTTTGTGATTCAGAAGGAATGACACGGACGATTGTTTCCTAACGAACTGCTAAAGTGCCTGTTCGTGCTGATGGAGTTGCTTGCAACAATGGCCCTCTTCAGCCACATGACAAGTGGCTCGTTGGCCTCTTACCATTTGTCACTACTGTGCTGTGACAGATATACATTCGAATTTCCGCCTGATCTGCCAAGTCTGACAAGCACTGTTACGTGACTGTCTTGCGGAAACACTGGCGTTTGGCAGCAGATGATTGTGTTTGACCTCCAGGGACACTTGCATTGTCTTGTTTGCTTATCGGTGCATTTATTTTGAGAAATACTCACTTTTGGTGATGTATGATGGCAGTGTGCTTATGTCGCATCTGAGACTCTTTGATCATGCATGCCTTGAAAAAGACATTTGCTTTTATAATTTTTGGCAAATGGCAGTTTGGTGCAGTACATCACCAACGACGAGGATCTTTGAACATGCAGTGCTTTGCAAATGATAATTGCTTTGGCCAATTTTTAACCATTTTTGACAAACGGCGGTCTGGTGCAGTACATCGCCCAAGACGAGATTCTTTGAAGATGTAATGTGGTGGAAAAAACATTGCTTTTTAGCAAATAAGTCTGATGCAGTACACATTGGAGTATGCAAGCATTGTAGAAGACATTTGATTTGGCAATTTGCTTAGGACATTTTTTTAGCCATTTTTGGCAAATGGCAGTCTGATAGTGTTGTGGATAAACAATCGCTTTGGCTAAATTTTTGGACATTTTTGACAAACGCTAATCTGGTGCAGTACGTCGCCCAGGACGAGAATATTTGCGAATGTTGAGTCTTTAATAAGACATCTGCTTTGGCAAATTTTGGCAAATTACAGTCTGGTGCAGTACTACACCCACGACGAGGATCTTTGAACATGTTATGATGTGGCAAATACATTGCTTTTGCAATTTTTTGGCCATTTTTGGCAAATACCATTCAGTCTGATGCGGTACACTGGAGTATGCAAACATTGTGGAAAAGACATTTGTTTAGGAAATGTTTAGCTGTTTTTGGTAAATAGCTGTCTGCAGTGTGTTGTGGAAAAGACAATTGCTTTGGCTAAATTTTTGGCCATTTTTGACAAATGCCAATCTGGTGCAATACGTCACCCAAGATGAGAATCTTTGAGAATGCCGTGTCTTTAAAAAGACATTTGCTTTGGGAATTTTGGCAAATTACAGTTTGGTGCATTTTTGACCACTTTTGGCAAATGACAGTATGGTGCAGTACATCGCCCAAGACGAGAATCTCTCAGCATGTATTGTTGTGGAAAAGATATCATTTCTGCAATTTTTTAGCCATTTTTGACAAATAGCAGTCTGATGCAGTAAATTGGAGCATTGCAAGCATTGTGAAAAAGACTTTGCTTAGGAAAATTTTAGCCATTTTTAGCAAATGGCAGTCTTGGTGCAGTGCATTGCCCAAGAGCAGTATCTACATGTATCTTTGTTTGCTCCAACGAAAATGTTGTGACCTTAAAAAATGATCCTATTTTTGATAAATTTTTTGCTAAAACGCATTTCCAATCACGAAAACCGGTAGTAGTTTTACTAAATTTATTTGATTCCGCAGCAAGTTCAAGCAACAAATAGTTATGCAACACCTATACGTCGCATTTAAAGTTTACAGCACATCAACGAGTAATTTAGGTAATGGGATAATTAAAGCTGACAACTCGCTGGGGACCTATTAGCCCGAAAACATGCATTGCGTGCAATTTAAGTTCAAATTAGTAAATTAAAATAGAATCTGGTGGCACTTTTTGCAGGAGTTGTCATGCGACCGTGTTGGACATAGACAATTGCACGAAATCAGAGGCAGGGCAATTTCCACTTCTGGATAATCTGGAAATACCAGGGGAATTGGCTTTGTTGGAAGTACTTGCTGTAATGAGAATGTCAATCGTTTTGGTATATGTCCAACTGGTTGTTTGACCTTTTAGAGACATGAATACATTACCGGATATGTTGACATACACATGCAAATTTCTCTCACTCTCTAAAACGCGAACAAATAAAAGTATATTCAACAATTGCATGTGGGTCGTTTAAATAAATATAATGGCAATTCGGTTCCCTCATTTTCAAGGTTACTACCAGATTTACGTGGCTTTACTGCTTGTTTTTATAGTATTTTCGATATTTTTGTCCCAACTTGTCAGCTTGATGCTAAAATGGCTAACAGCTTACACTTTCAACACTATGAAGTGTGCAGCACATCCAAATTAATGTAAATCAATATCGTCATTACCATTCTACCTGCAAACAGTCTTGGATTTTCCTTTAAATTGAAAAAAAATGCATTAGCTAACTTGAATTGCTTCTCATATGCTCAAAATATCGGAAAAGGAATTTTGTTAGTTTGTTCAATGTTTATACGTATACATGTAAAATCAAACAACACTCACATTATGCATGATGATGATTTAATCAGAAAATGCACGAAGATTTGAGCATTTTCTGTGGTTATTAACTTCATAATCTGAATACATTGCACATTCTGTTATAGAGTTAGTATGAGTTGCTTATCAGTTTTAATTTAATGGTTTGTTCAGTTTTACTAACAGGCTCATTAAGGGTGATTTAAGTATAATTATCCGTGTTGATTACTTGATTAATTGAACCAGCTTGAAATTTCACTTACAAGTAATCACTTAAGTTTACATTCGTTATCACTCGATAGAACCAACATTTGACGAATTATCGACTGATATGTTTCACTGTGTTAAATGTTCCTGTATACCGATGTACAGTCTAAATGAATGGTTAGAAGCCAACATTTTATACTGCATATCCATATTTAGTGTGAAAATGCACATACTCGTATAATTGTTTATATACAAAACCATGGATATATTCCCTAATGGGCATTAGATGGAAGGCAAATGTAGGATTTCAGGTTAGGGGTGAAAGTTGAAAACACTTTTATGTTGCAAAATTAAATGCTCGTTAGCACGCCATTGGAATGCCAAAATATTTAAGGCTGCCTTGATTAGTTTTCTCGAATGACAGACTTTTAATTAAAGCACATAGTGACGGTACAATAGCCAGATTTGCACGCTACTCTCACCAAATTTCATTCATTGTGTTGAGTTCGTGACTGACCCTTTGTGGATGCTGGTAAGCGCAGATTTTTACCCACACGAACCTGCGCCTTGTGGCCAAGATTGGTTCCAAATTAGATCAGTATGAGATCAGCGTTCTAGCTGCTGTCCAATGTCCCAGGCGTGAAAATTCATTTTTGATGCTTTGAGAATTTGTAACGAATTGAATGTCCTACACTTTCATGAATTAAACATCAATCATGTTGCAGCCTTATCTACGACTTTCTCAGAGATTTTCCCTGTGGGTTGGTATTGGATTAATCTCTGAAATTCCATTGAGTCCCTGTTATGAATTATGCATAAAATTATCAATGATAAAGTTAGAAACTTAAGGCTTGTTATAGTTTGTTTTCACACATACAATAATGTAGGTCGATCCTACCCTATTTCGCATGATTGGACTTAATTTCTAGTGCATAGAATGCCTTGTGAGTCTGGGCCTTGCTGGTTCCAAACTTATTTAAAACACGAATTACCAATTTAGTAAATTATTACTCTTTCTGTTGCTATTCTTTTTATGAAAAATTGAAATAGCAGCTTGGGATCGTGTTAGACAATGTTCCCTACCTTATTTTTGCATACAAGTCCCATGACCAAGCAAACCAGCTTTTAGCAAAAGTGTTTTTCCATCAAGAAATGTTATTTCACTATAAAATTCAAATCTAAATTGTCCCCAACGCCTTATACATGTACACTCAATTTATGCATTTTTCGCTTTAGAAAGTAATGTAATTTCATGAATAACGAAAGAAATATTTTGACGAATATTAGGCTTGTTATTGCAACCAGCAAAGAATGAATTATTGCCTACATGGAACATATATTCTGAAAAAAAATGTATGCCAATGTATTAAAATGTTCATTCGTCCAGAATAAGTTTCAAAATTGCGTATGCAAACACATTGTTATTTATGGTCGATTATTTTATATACGATTTCACATACTGTATACTAATTTTACGCGTTATGATTTATGCAATTTTGATATTAGATCTTTAACTTTTTAAGGTGGAAATCCCCTATCCATAAAATACAGATTTTGATTTTCAGGCTACCAAATCTGAGCATAAATGAATTTTTGGCTGTATTTTAGATTAGACCCTGCTTCCCTTTGACAAGAGGGCTTCTCCTAATAGCTCGTAGGCTGGCAGTGATTGCCTGGCGGTGGGGCAGCTAAGTAAATTACATTGTTAGTTTAGTTTAATCAGTTTTAGGTTAAAGCAAGAAAATACCACAAACAATAAAAACAATGCTAAACTGCAACAGTTAGGACATTTGTCATTCTTGTTTGCTAGACAAGTTGGGTTTAAATATACACTGAACGTATTTACTGCACATTTGTAGCAGGGTTTAATCTGTAGTATCATATTTTTTCACAACGATTTTAGGTTCTAGTTTCTGGATTCAGTCACAATATTGACTGAACTGGAAATATTCACACAAAATGGGACAAATTGAAAGAGCTCTTGAATGGCAATGCCCCAACCCCATCTGGTTCATACTGCGCATTTTTGCACATCAGGCAAGCAATTAACCGACTAATTATGGTGCTGTGAGCACAGCTTTCTTTGTCCTCATGAAATATCCAGCATGCAGATGTTGTCTCCCAGATATAATTAACCACCTAGACCCATAATGTGATTGGTTCTTGCTTCGCACATTTTCGCATCCATAATACGCAAAATTAGGCCATGTTGCTTTCCCATGGCTTGAAAGCCATTTGTGGACCAAAAAAGTCACATTTTTTTGGACCCAACCGCTGCCACCAACGGTATCACACGTTGGACACATTGAGGCTCCAGGGTCAGCAAAAACGCCTTCACGCAGTAATCAACTGGAAATTTAGGATAAAACTATGTAGGCTACAGGTGCTAATTTAACATCATTTTCAAACAAAGCTTTCTTATCCAACTATTGCACCGCTACCGTTGAAACCCACATTTCGCTATTAATTAGCTCCAGAAGCCTGTGGGCAACCCTTTATACACTGGTTATTTATCAAACTTTAGCCTACATTCACAAGACCCAACACCGCCTCTCATTGGCTGCACGGCGCCATGGGGCGTGGCCTGCTTGTCAGCACAAACTGCTGGACTTGCGTGTTTGGGGTTTGCAGACGGACAAGTTGCCTTAATGAAGGGATAATGAAAGTCCCGAAAGGAGACTTTGCCACCATTTTTCATTCTCCAAAAGCTTTGTTTTTGTTGATAGGCGTGGAGTGGGAAAGAAAGGCTGAAGAAGTGGTAGCAATTTTTTTTCACTTTTTAGTTAGACAACCTGTTTTGCATATTTTGGTTGATGGATTGATTCGCTGACGAGCTGCCCCCTGGCGCAATAAACCAGCAGCACTTCTGTGCAATGGCGCTATGAGTGATTGCTAGCTTTTGGCAAATGCAATATGGGTTTGTGAATCAGCTTGGATGAGGCTATACTAGTCTTGTTCATGCAAATGACAAGGCACTGATATTGTTTTCTTGGAAAACAACAAATTTCCACGTAAATGCTTGAATAAATGAATGTGGGAAGCGTTCAATATAGACAGAAGAGACAGATTGGAATTCTGCCTTCTTTAATAACCACTGTTGAAGTTCCAAAAAATAAAATCAATATTTGTTGCATCCTTTGTTGTTTCAGTACCAGTCCGAATTTGTTATCCACTCTCAAATAACTTGAACACCTGGATCGACAGGGGTTTCTACTCGGCATTGAAGTCATGGAAAAGTCATGATTTGAACTACACGTGAACTACATGAAATTTACATTATGGACATGTCCTTTTTGCCTTTGGTGCAGGGTTCCCCCTGACCTGGAAAACCTAAAATTGTCAGGGGAATTGGAAACACCTGAAAAAGTCAGGGAAAAGAAAACCATGGATATTCCTTGAAAACGACAGGAAAATTCAACAGATCAATAATACACGCATGTTGCATAGCAAGTTATTAGTTAACACTAGCATCAAGAGATGGCAAGCAATTCTGTGGAAGAAATTACTAGGGAAATTACCAATTAAAAGAACGTAATCTAAATTTGCTGTTTCCTAATAAAGTTTGTGTATTATGCCTAAGTAACACACAATAAAAAGCGAAATGCAGGGAAGTAATAAAGGGAATAACAATCAGGCAATTTTGTCTTAAATGCTGGAGAAATCAGGGAAGTTGAAAAGTTTAGGAAGCAGAGGTCTATAACTTTATATTACTGAGCCCTACTTATCGTATTTCACATTATTATTATGCGCCTACTTGTACATGTACTGTATAAGTTTTTCAAACTTATACAGTACTTTGACTCTTGACGTCACTGATTATTGTATTAGGACTTCCTCTGAATGGTGTATAAAGTTGGTGAACATTGAGACCGGTCATGACTTATACACTTAAACATGCCATTTAATAAGTGGAATAATTCGTTAACAATTATTAAGTCTTTTCCCGAATTAACTTCAATAGAAACGTACACATGTATCATTTTTCAACCGGTACGGTATAATACTAATTGGAACGTTTAGTCTTTGACTCTTGACGTCACTAACCCAGGACTTCCTCTAGATTGTAATGGCGGGGTGTGGCGAACACGTAGGTCAAAAATTGGGACCAGTCACTTGTAAAACAAGCCATTTAATAAATCAGATAATTCGTTATCAACCATTAAGTCTTTTCACCAATTCATTGCAATAAAAATGGACATGATGCTTTTACGGATGACTAGACTTGCTTTGTTTGTAAACAAAGTGATTTATATACCGTGCGGTCACTTATACAACACTTAATGTATTCCACTGCTCTTGTTTCACTGCAATTAATGCACTGTTAATGGACCCTGTCGAAACCTTTATTTCATGTCTAATGCATGAGGAAATCAATCGTAACCTAAATCAATCACTTTATGAATATTTGAACACATTTCTGTAGCGGCTTGCTGAGCACATGTTGAGATTTGCGGTGTTGCCAATAATTAAAACGTATAACAAGGGTTTAATGGCATTTAGCACGATGAAAGCGATGAAAGCAGACCAGATTTTGTGGGCTTTTTATAGCTTCGTATAATTTAATGAAATGAAGCGTGCAAGCCATGCAACCTCAACATTTACTTTCCTGCTGAAGATTTATGGCGATTTGTCTTCCACACCCTTCTGATTTATACAATGTTTGCAGGTTCCTGAAAACAATTGATTTAGTTATTTTTATCCTGCTTTTTGACCCAAGGCGTTGCTTTTATTTTCTGGAATATTAATAATCCTCTAACATAGTGGTTGGATGCATATTATTCAACGACTTCTGATATTAAGTTGCTGTTTTGAAAATTCCATCATACTTCTGCAATAAATTTTTCTTAGTTTGTTTTGCACTAAAATCCTCTTAATAAATCTTGGAACGATGCAACGGTGACTTCAATGAAGCATTGTGCATTAAAATGTCATAAATTTCTTCACGGAACATAAAAGGGCCAGCTGAATTGGCACAACCGTGAAAGTATAGATGAAAATTAATTTTCATAAAGCCCAGATTTATTTCTCGTCATATGGCACGTTTGGCATCAAATTCCAACCCAATAATGGGCTGGTCCGCTGGTTTTTGAAGGAAAATAATGGTGTTTCTGGGTTTCGGATAAATCTCGTGTTGAAAATTAGGGCAAAAGGGGGCGTGGCAAATGCTACGAATTTATTGAGAAGTTTGAGTCGAATCAAATGCTCTGTTGCCAGGGTGAGTCTGGGTGACAAAAAACTCCTAGTTTGGAAATCTAGGACTGTTTAGAATAAAAATTTAACGCCATTTTAATGTTTTTAAAAAGGAAATCTTTAGTGCAGCATTGAATTTTGTATTCATATTTTTGAATAATATAATTTTGTAAGAGAACAAAATTATTTGTGCAAAATGTTGTCAACAGGTCAGGTTCTAGATTCAAAAGAATCAATGCATCCAATGCTCTCCATTTCATGAGCAGGTTTTTTCTTGGTTTCTATCTCTTGGATATCATTTAGGACTTAACTAGGACTTTAGGATATTTAAAGACTATATTTTTGTAGTATTTTTAAGATATTTAAAGACTATTTTTGTAGTATTTTTAGGACTTGTTTGCCACCCATGTTTTATACAGGGGTGAAGGATTTACTTGTGCTATTTGAAATATCTCGAAAACGGTAAGCGACAGCATTGTACCGGTATAGTTTGCACCAAATTGTGGAAATGTTCTTGTTTCTAAGCAGACGACCTTAGTATTTTTTAGTATTGTATTCGTTATTCAGATTTACACGTAGGCCTACATGTATGTTAAGTTAAAAAAGAACAAAATTATTTGTGCAAAATTTTGTCACTAGAACAGCTTCTAGATTCAGTGCATCCAACATACTCTCCATCTCATGAGCAAGTTTTTGCTCCGTTTCAATCTCTTGGATATCATTTAGGACTTTATTTTGGGAATATCTACGACTTTTTAGGCCATTAAAAGTCTATTTTTGTAGTATTTTTAGGACTTTTTGTGCTATTTTGCCACCCATGTTTTATTCATGGGTGAGGGGCTTTACTTGCGCTATTTTAAATGTCTCGAAAGCGGTTACATACAGCATTGTATAATTGCTCCTTCACCCTGTATATTTGGGGATAGTTTGCACCAAATTGAGGAAATGTTCTTGTTTCTAAGCAGACGCCCTTCGTATTTAATTTAAACATTGGAAGCTTGAGTCGGAAATACGATTTTTGGTGGTTTCCTTAAAAATGAGATGATTTTGATAATTTACTGGAGTGTAATGTATATTTTTTTGTAAGTAATGCTTCGCTCTTGGTTGCACATGACATCGTGCTAAAGTGAGCAGAAATGCACGGATGCTACGTAAGTTTTGGCAGTTGCTCAAGTTACAGTCAAATTGCTACCCATCCCCTTTCCGGGAATGCTTCTTCGTTAATTACCCAGCTCCTAATTGCACGATAATGCATGCTTGTGTTCGGGAAATAATACCACCTCTGTCCCTTTGGGTAATTGAAATATCATAGTTGGTAGATGCATATCGTGGTTTGATATTCCCATCAATCACAGATACATCACATGGGTGTAATTAACGCTTAAAAAATGCAAGGTCGCTGGTTTCCAAGCGAGTTGATTATCGTGCTACATATGCATACTTAATTACAAGTTCATGTTTATTGCCTTCTTGTTGGTTGCTGGATTGACTAATTGCATAATCAGAATCAAGTCGGTTTTCCTTGTCAGACGAATTTTTTTGAGCATTTACGCTTAGATGCCATACTATATTGGTTGCATAACGCAGTAAAAACAATGATCTTTATGTTTCTCTTTCAATTTCTACGTGATAGACATTGTAATATCATAGATAAAGATCTTCTGATGTCTGGTTATTTAAACTTTCCAAAAGTCACGTCTTAGCCAACAGCATTGATTATAAACCTTATTTTGAAGGGCATTATTTATAAAGTCTATAATGTTATCATGAGGAGTTAACAACTTACAAAGTCAAGTGTAAAGTTAGATGAAAATGTTGGTTGAAATCCTGGAAGTACCACTGAATTTCGTCCTTGAAGTCGGATGTGAAGTTCGTGAAGTCACTGCAAGCCATTTCAGGGATTTTTCCAAACATGAAGGACTTATGCATGTCCTTAAAGACTGCAGTGACTGCAGTCTACAATGGGACTGCATGGGACTTCATGAGACTTCAGGGACGTCTGTTTGACATTGAGCTTAAGGTTCCAATGAAGTCCAAAGAAGTCCCACTGAAGTCCTTGATTTCCCAATGATGTCCCACTGAAGTCCTTGATTTGCCAATGATGTCCCACTGAAGTTCTTCAAGTCCTATCTTTTTTCACTGAAGTTTGCGAAGTCAGACTGACTTCCTAATTAAAATCTGACAAAACCCTTGAAGTCCGTGGTCAGGTTTACTCAATTTTTAAGTTGTTAACCCCACGGATTATCTCTTAGATATTCAGAATGTATGGCAGAAATAGCATTGTACTCTAAAAGGGCAATGTTGGTTAAAAAAACTAATGTGCATAAAAATTAGATTCAAGATTTCGAGAATGTTGTTTTTCGATGTCATGGGCACTTTTTATGTTGGTCATAAAAGTTTCTGGGCTAATTGGGCTTATTATGGACAAGAGTGTGAAATTATGGCTGACCAGGGGGCAGCCCTTTGGGGGAGAAAAAACACACCACTTCAACGAGTTTATTACTGATAATTATGAAAATTATAAACATGTGAGTTCACTGATTATATGTGAGCATATAAAATAGGTCTGCTAAATCTGCAAATACTTTTGCCATCTGTCGTTCGTGCGCAATTTTATGCGTTTTCGTGGCATTTGATTGAATGTGTGCAATTATACCTTCCACCACAAATATGCCTCCTTATTTTGCAGTATTCAGAAAAAAAGCACAGTCGTCTGACAGCTTAATTAAACTAATCATCTCATTGCTTGATTGAGTGCAATAAATATTTCTGGGTCGAACTGGGACAGTTTTGTTCGTTCGCTTAATTAAATTAATTAATGAATGTCGGGTGTTTTCGACTCGTCAAGCTCTGGGGATTTTTATGGCATATTTTTTACCTCATTAAATTCAAATTTGCAAGTTCTGGATCAATGATCTCTGCTATATGGCCATGATTTCTGCACTGGCACCTTAGTCTGACCAGGATGCAGATAAGGTACGACAATTTGAACGGAATTAATAAAATATGCCTGATCTGCCCCTCCCACCTGCTTGTCGATGAATTAGGTTGAGATTTGTTCAAGTCGTGATCATAAGATCAGCGGTAAAAGCGAAAATATCTGATTGATCACATAGAAATGGTGGCAGGCTTCACGTCAAGGTGATGATGTGCAAAATTTATTGCTAGCTGAAACCTCAAAGAGTTGCCCTAAATCGATCCAATATAGTTCGAAGAATCAGAAGTACATGTACTCGACAGAGCTGGCCCTGTTTAAGTTTTCTACAATTGAAGGAGGTTAGGGAACAAGTGAAAAAATGAGAAAGTGAAGGTATTGCTTCCATGTAATATTACATCGTGAACATACAAATATACATGCATTATGTAATAATTATGTATTATTTTTTGATACAACAATCAATTTCATGGAAAACTTGAGAATTATTCATAAACGACATATATTTTCCTCACGTGATGTGGAAAGGGTAAATTTGAATGCAAATGTAATGTTTTTGTTGTTCGATGAAGTTCTGTCACGTTCTCCAAATAACTAACTACAGCTACTGTATAAGGCATAATCGAATGATATCGATGTTTCGAATGATGTGTCGATGATTAGCAACTATATACGATAGTTATGTCTGTTAAGCATAGGTTTACACTTAAATATATCAATATGCTTTAACACATAATACTAGTAGTCTTTCAAAAACAGCTAGGGCAATGACACAACCTGGAAAACAGGGAAATTAGGTAAATGTCAAGAAATTAAATTCTAGGAAAAAAAATCAGGAAATTTTCGAATCAGTGAAAGAACAAATATAAATGTCCAAAAAATAAACAGAAAATGTTAAAATGAGAAGAAAAACGAATTATATTATCTCATGTTTCACTTACAAAAAAATCTTGTGATTTAATGATAATGCAAGTCAGTTCAATGTTGGGTTTATAATAAGCTTGATAAACATGCAGTATATTGTCTTTCATGTCCTAGCAGATGAGTTCATCAATAATAAATCAAAAAAAAATTAAGGAAAACGATCTGAAATTCTTGTAAATTCTTGTGTGGGCACTATACAAGTTCATCGAAGTAGTTGGATTTTGGGTATTCCTATGTAGAGCCATGGATTTTTGCTGCATATTCATTCATTTTATATGAAAGGTAAATACTGTAAGTAACTTGGATGATGGGATTTGTCATTGTCAGAGGGATTTGTCATTCACACACATAACTTGCAAATACCTCACAATTGTAAAAACTACTTTATCTTTAGTTTGCTAAATCTCTGACATTATTTATGTGGATACAGCATCCATAACACGAACACAAGTTATCTAAAACCCCATTTTTTATCGCATTGACAAGCTCCCTAAGCTTCTGTCACTATTTCGTGATTTTGTATTTTGGTATCATGCCTGGCTGCCTACAGTCACTGTTGAAGAGGGTTGGGACAAGTACATGTAGGTGGAACATGCAACCATGGTGTAATCCACACCCAGCTCCTGTCTATCACATACTTATTGGATTATCGAAAGTGGACTACTTTTCTCCATGTTTTCGTGGTCTGGCAACTCCGTTATGTCATATATCCCTCTTCTGCTAATCCTGACATGCCATATAGTGTACCTCTGTTTAGCATGGTTGAAAATAGGTGCACAAGATCCCACCTAGAAGTGATATGGGTCAGCTGTGCCAATTAGACAGTAGATCTAAGTTGGATTTTAATTGGATTTAGTGTGTGGTTCTGTAATCTGCAGGAATGACCCACGCCCTCAACCCTTTATCTTGAGCTTACCTACCTTAAGAACTAGATTAGCCTTCCTCCCCCATTATATGGGACAGAAAACTGTTTTGCGCCAAATTAATGGGCTGGATGCCTGCGTGCCAAAACGTACCGGAAATGGGAATATGTCGTTCTTAATTGGGATTTGCTCTATTTCGAGCACAAGCTCTTTTTCGATGCTTGCAATGGTCAGGGTACGTTATTTATTGGCGATAACAGGTTTGTATCCTATTATGCAAAGGTTAGGCCAAAACAGATAGCAGTGTTTTTTCAACTCCAATTTCACACCTGAAGACTTAATGCCTCGATCACGAATTCGGATCGAGTTAACCCCTGCGTGTAATCGCATTGCTGGTTGTTATTTGAGTCAAATTTCGTTGGCTAATAAGTGAGGTGCCAACATATTCATCCTTGAAGTGTTTTAGACATTACTTGAAAAACTAGCAAAAAATAGCCTGTTTTGAGCTTGCAGCCTGGACTGGGAAGGTAAAAGTGATGTGTTCGACCATTTTAATTTGGATTTTAAAAAAAACTAAAGCATAAATCTCAATGACAGCTGTAAGCTGAGCTTATTACAAGACCCAAACTGCAGCTATGCAAAATTTATACGAAGACAAGCTAAATTTTATTTCCGTTTATACACTTTATTTTGCATCTACATGTAGATTGTCTAGATTGCTTATTTTCTTTATTATACCATAAAAACCTGGCGGTTTTTAAAGTAAAATTGGCACATTACATAATTTTGCTGAAACCTTGCACTTTACCTCAAAGCGCTTGACTTAAGATTCGTAAAGAATTACATAATTAAATATTTTGTCTATGAGGTGGTTTCCATTGTTTTCATCATGTGAAATTGTAGGTAGCATTTGCAACAATGTGTAAACAACAATGGACGCAATATTAACAAATTAAATGTAGCTTATATACAATAGTATTAAGTTAAATGCTTTGAGGTAAAGTTTAAATTATTACATGTATTATATTGGCACACTACACATTGTTGCAGTTATTTACTAAAACGTAATGCGATTTCTGCAACGTTTTAGGGGTCATGCGAAATTATAGGTAACATTTGCAACAATGTATAGACAACAATGGACCAATATTCAAAAATGTATTACATGTATTATTTTAACTGGTTTGCGGTAAAGTGCAGTATTATAATACTGGCTCACCCCGTACTTATTATAAATTATGCATTTGATGGTTATCGAATAAATTATGCCATATTACAAGATAACGAAATCAGATCAAACTACCACTAGTTTATTTTGCTTTGTTCGATATTACAGTATAACTTATTCAAAATCGCCTTTGGTGTATTTTTATATTTTGGTTTCTGAGGTATTTCCTCATCTGTTTTAATGAAGGATATTAAAGTTTAACTTATTATTATAGTAATCTTGATTAGTTCATGCAGAATGGAAACTTTGTATTGAGCATCTGACATCAATACATTGTTAACGTTTTGAAACTACCAAGAATTTCCCAGAGCATTCCGACTCTTGCTTCAGGTTGTGGTTTTCTTACAAGTGGAATGGAACATTTGGTAATTGATTTTGAAACTCGTGTGGACAGGTATCCAGCAAACTACAACGAAAACGAGAATCGCTACCTGATTCTGCATACCGTTTTATGTTTTTTGCATCGTGTTATTCGTAATGTAGGTTGACGATGCAATACCAGTGACAACAACGAATAAATCAGCATTTCATCATTTGCTAGGTTTTGTTGGATTTTAACAACCTCGTTGAATTGTTGTCTTCCAACTACTGTAAGTGACATCTCAAAAGCATTTCTTCTGCATGAAAGGTTTCTCCTTCGTGTAGGTATCTCACTTTTATCTTCAGTAAACAATACTGAAATTAAAAGGGTCTTAATGCAATCATCATGAAATGTGAAATTTTGGAGCTCATTTGTGCCGAAATTAAGGATATTGTCATATTTTTAACAGATGACAGGAACATGAAACAAGTATTTGGAGAATTTTGAAAACAAAATAGTTCTACAAATGTCTGATTTCATTTTTTTAAAATTTCTGCAGACAGATGCTTTCAAACTATGACAAGTTTTAACAAAATTCAAATTTTGTTCAAGCAACATGTATTAATTTCCCATTTTATTCGTGGCTGTTTAAGGATTTTTGTCTGTTCTGTTTGGTATTGGGCATTCAGAATGTTTCAGAAATAACGTCTTACTTTTCTGTAAAGGCAAAGTGCCTCAATTGCTGTGATCACATTTTGGAATTACTGTGAAACGTGCAAAGGTGGTAATAATAGCATTCTCTTTACTTTATAGGAAGTTAACTTTACAAATACTTTTGATATGGATCTGAAGGCGTGAGAACAATTCTCAATGTTTAAAATGTTTATTTGAAATGGAAGAATGCACACTTTCAACAAGACCTGTTGAAGGAATTGGAAATCATGTCATTTCTGGTTGATTTTTGGAAGTGAGGTCAGCTAGGTTGAGTTCTTCTATCCTCAAAGCCACGAAAAGGCAGAAGTGAAAAATGTTTTTTTTTTAAATTATGTTCACACATGTAAGGCGAGAATGAAAACTGATTGCTACATGGCTATTGCAAATGCTACACAGACTTTGTTCACACTGACTACAAACCTTGTCCCTGTGCACTGTTTTACTTCTTTTCATGCAATTTCATTAAAGTTGCCATTGGTTGTTTGTTGCCTAAGGTCAGGGCTGTCAGGGCAGTGAGCGACTATAACAACTCAAGCAAATCTTTTGTTGGAACATTACCTGTGTCTGTTCATTATGCACGTCCATGCACTGCATCGTTCCCATTCAGAATGTTTTTCATATTTTTAAGATTTCAAGAAGCTGTTCCGAAATATTCTATTAAATATAATAGGCCCAGCTGAGCAATCGTGAGCATGTATGCAAATGAAGCTGCGGAACTATGTCAGGTTCCCAAGAATATTTTTGTGGAAAGTCTATTTACCTACATTTTACGAAAAGTAGGTTTTTCTGAAACTGTAAACACGGCGAAATAAGCAACAGTGATGAAAGTAAGGGAACAAAGATGTGATTTACGGACGATGAGATTGTGTTTACCATTGACACATTGTATGTACTATAGTTGCAATTCTTGAGTTGTTGCATACTCTTCAATCTTCTTAACCTTTTTAATTTTCATTAGTAGGCTTGTGAACAACAGCCCTTGACAGGCTGACATGCATGCCCCAGAGGTTAGGTGGGCATTGTTCATGAACCATTAAATGTTTCATGACAGGCCACCAAGGACCTAATGACTTATGAAATTGCTGATGGACATTCGTTGTCGTAAACATGCGTGACATGTGCGAATTAGTGACATGGGCGACAACAACATTGTTCAGAATACATTGCATGGACAGGGCGAGGTTGTAATTTGTATCTTGTTGAATGGTTGGGCGACATCTGACCATTTAGAATGAACACCAGCGCAATTTCGATGTTATGAACCATGAAAGCAATTTTATGTGTTGGTGTTCTAAAATGCGACAATTGCACGAATTGTCATGAAAGTTCGTTTCTGTTTGGGTTTTAGGCAAAAACAAAACTTCCATGCATGACATGGTATTACATGTACACGTACACTTTGTATGTATCCTTGACCAAAGTACTTGCATTTTTTCTACCTGATGTGAGCTTCGTAATAAAGTATTTACAGATGTGCATAGTGATGTCCAAAAATGGATGTCGATTCTTTACATAGTTACCGGGTTTTTCCCATTCTGAAATTTGCATGCAATTAACTTGATGATTTCTCAATGAATTAATGTAAGCAATTAAATGACTGTTGTCACGCAATGCAAGATGTGTGGACGAATCAGATCAGAACTCTTCACCATAAATAAAAGCATGGTCTTGTTGCAATGTATACGTTACATTAATTTAAAAATTTGAAGGTTGTTTTGAATTTGCTACAGTGAATGTCGTAATTGGGCAATAGTAAATACATTTGTCATTTTTCATTATTAAATCATTACTTAATTTGCAATGAAGTACAATTTAAAATTAACGGACATTTTCCTTGTGAAGAAATGTAACAATTTAAGTTCATTTCTGGTACCTTATCTGATTTTTCATAAATTTAGAACTTTGTTGTGTACCCTGAACAACCGATCATTTTTAGAGGGTGTCTACTTGAAAGTTATAATTTTAAAAAATAAATGTTTAATGTTTTTATAATTTTTTTTTCAAAATGTGCAAAACACGTCATTGTTTTCTAGTCGGGTAAACACTGCTCAAATCTGATTTGCTGATCTGAATGTACATGTAAATTGCGTGACAAACATTTAAAAAATGGCTGAAGGACCTGACCTTTCGACAATGACAATTGCGTTTGAGTAATTTATTCCTGGATTTCAATAAGCAAAATTTTAATGACTTTAGGAAATTGACGACGTTGGAAAATTACAATTAATGAGACGAATTTAAATAATTGGCTTCTGGAAATTCACTGCTTAGGAAATCCTGGAATTGTCATTATTTTAAAAAATGCTCTAACAACGGAAAACCGCATTATATAACACGACAAGGTCACTTGCAACAATTGTTTAAAATGTATACATGTACATGCACATGCGCAGCCGCACAAACCATTTTTTAAAATTTCATTTTATTGAATCTTTTCCTGAGCTAATTAAGAGATGGAAATGCTACCTGCGTTCCTGTTATATAATAAGTGGAATTGTTTGGGTGGTTCCTATTGGAGCGTGAATAATTACCATGAATGTGAATACGTTTAGATTGCATTGTTGGCTAGACTAAAGGTTTTTCATGGTCTGAGAATTGCTTCAAATTATCTTTCGGCAAACACTGTAGACTGGATGCTGGTTTGAAGCTGACAATTTGAAAACTTTATTGCAGTTCTTAAGATATACATGCATAGTTTTCTGTTTAATACGTAGATTCCATGTAGATTTCGACTATTCAGTTATCATCTTAATTAAATTGTAGTTGAAGCTGTTGTCACAATATATTTTTGAAGCAACCTTGGGTTTCTAAATGTCATCCTGATGTATTACTTTATTAATTAAATAAGCAGTACATGTACTTTCTAAAGTGATCCTTTTAATGTAATTTCATCTTGGGAAAATGACCCTGTTTCTGCCTCAGTGCACCTCATATACGGACCATGAAAGCCATATTTAATTGATGAAATACTGAAAGAAGTAATGAAGGCAACAATCTCAATCAAATTTGATATACTGTACTTGCTGTCGATGAAAAGTTTGTACGAAGACGATATGATGTTGCTTACTTATCATCATGCTAGTTACATGTTGTTTTCCAATTTGGTAAATTATTGAAAGAAGTGTAATACATTATCGCCCTAATTACCATTTTCTTTAATGTATTAATATATGCCTGATCAAACTACAGGAAATGAAATCGCCATACATGAATATTTTGGTTATTGTATAGATACAGATATTTTGGTTACTATGCAGGGCAGACACTTACAGAATTCGTTTCTTACAATTACATCGCACGAGTTTTGATTTTATGATAAAGTTCAACAAATGTAATTATAATTGAAACACGTAGCGAATTTGCCATTTACGTTCTGTTCCAATTTAGGTTGAACCAACACCGAAACTGACTTTGTAACGATAACATTCACTCTGCTGAGCTTGACCAATTAAGCGGATTTTCTAGCTACAGAAATCTGGAAAACAGTATCATGAAAATCAAATGGTGTCATAGGTTTTTGAAATAAATTAACTGCAGATGAAGCATGGATATACCCCCCTCTCCCCCACCGCATGACATTCCTGATGCTGATTGGGGTAACGATTACATAAATAGAACAGATGAAGAGAAATTATGTGTATACAGTATATATGTATACACATGTATTTATCCCTTCATAGTAGTTATTGTTAAACGAATAGGCTTCGTTTACATGCAGTACACACAGCATAGGGTCACATTTAAAGGAAAACAGAAAACAATACTATGCCCTGGGGTTCTTTTATGAATCTCATTTTCGCTCAATGTGTTGAAGAACTCCAAGTGCTGTTAAAATTGTTTTCATGAGATGTCAAAAGATATGTTAGCTTGTTAAGAAAATGAAGCATAAAGGAGAGGAGGAGGATAATTAAAACGTGCATATTCTTGCTACTTGCAAAAACGCTTTGTAAGTTTTTGAAACTAAACACAAGTCCAGTCGTGCTAAAATAACATATGATTGTTTAGTCTAGAACAATCCCATGATTGCAATCAATATTTCGGCATTTGTTCGCCTGAAAATTATAAATACTCTAGATGTGGGGCTCATATATTGAAAAAATTATTAGAACGAACAAAGTGGCTCAATTCATTCCAAATGTAAAGCAATACCGAACCTTTTTAAAGGGGATACACTAGCCTTGACTATGGAATTTATAATGAAGGTGCATCATATATCGCTTTATTTAACCATATAATAACCGTATTAACTCTAACTTTTAAGTGTCTTGGGGTTTTGTTGAATGGTCGTTTCTCATGGTAACTACCAACTTGGAAAACCTGGAAATCTCAGGGAATTTAACATTCAACCTGGAAAACTCAAGAGACTTCAATTGACCCCATTTTTGTGTTTGTGAATATTTCTCAAGAGAAATACACAGTACAAATGCGTTCTATCTCTTGTTGATATATGGTTAGCAATGAATTTAGCATTAATAACATTGACATTTGTCATAATTTTGCATTTATAGTGGTGAGGATGGTCAGGGAAATTGTTTGAAAACTTGGAAAAGTCAGGGTAATGAACATTTCAGCTCTGGGGAACCCGGTAAGGTGTTTTAAACAATAAAAAATTATGAACTTGGAATAATTACAATATGAACCTGGAAAACGTTGAAAACTCGCGGAATATCTTTTTAAAAAATTTGGTCACTATATTTCTCTGGACCCTGAAAAGTTATTTCCGTAAAATTCAAAGATCCCATACCCTCTCATCACTGGTTAGGTTAATAATTTTTTTTGATAGATTATTTTACGAAAACTCTACTTTAGTAATAGCACAGCTTTCAAGCCATAATACAATACTGTAGATCTCTCGCACAATTAATGCAGATTTGACCATTGTGTCCAACAGTTGGTTGGTCTGCATATAGATGGCGCTGGCATCTATAGCGAATACAGCGAATATATATGACACTATCATCGTTCTTTCACACACTATCTTCTTATTTTCGAATTGGTCACATTGACCCTATAGTTGCAGAAAGACCAACCTGATTAGCACATGTTATCTCATCAACAACCCATTTCAAATCACGTGGGAATATCGGAAAAAAATCCCATGTGCGATTTGTAATACGGTATTATTGATTTTTGGTTTCCCTTACTAATCGACTGGCTTCATTTTCATTTGCACTTGCACATAACCCAATTGCCATGCGTCCATATCACTTCTCATATCTTCCGCCACGATGATACGCCATTTTTCGTTCCAAAAAGGAGCGTGCGAAAGTTGCCCCTATATCAGTTTCTTATTTTTTTAAATTACCAAATTGCGAATTTGACAATTGATATGAGAGTGCTTTTAATAGCAATTATATTCAGCTCGTAACGGCCGAAATAGGAACAATGAGGCAAAAAAGCAAATTGGAACTTGATAATGGTTGCTTTTCCAGCCTGCTTTTCACGAGGTAGTTGACCCAAATTGAACGCTTGAAGATGATCAAGATGACCTTTCTGTTGACCCCGCCATTACGGCCAACTGCGGCGAACGTGATGGTTACCGGCTACTGTGCTTCGAAATTGTGCCACTTACCGTAACATTGATACTCCATTGTTTTTGAGTACGTCTTTGGTACTTTCGTTTTGAGATTTTTTTTTTATTAAATTCTTACGTTGTTAGCAGGATGCACGGAAGCCCGGCTTTTCTGGGTCAGTGCTACGGGGATAATGAATATTATCGGTGTTATCGGGCGTAGTGTTTATTTTTACGCAAAAAAGCTGGAGGAAATTAAAAAATGGCCGCCGAGCTATTTCTACGCCATTGTTGCGCTTAATGGTGTTTCGTTTTCATGGATAATAGACCCTGAAGGGCAAAGCACGTTTTTCTGGGAAAGTGTTATGTTGTGAGCTGAAATACTGCGTCTTGTCAGACATTCATGTTGGGGACGTTCAAGAATTATGTCATTAACTTTGGGCGTGGGGCGTCAACCAAATGCTGAGCCATTTTTTTAAAGAAAAATTTGGGATAAAATACATCTTTTGTGTTCTGATTTTACAATAAATTTCTTCTTGTATTTTTATTTATCTTTTGAAAATGTTTTTTTTTGTGCGGCTTCATTTTTGAAAGAAATTCAAAAATTTCGAAATTACAGCATTTAGAAATAGACTGAAAATAATTTGGAAATTACATCATTTTTTTTTTCGAAAATGTGTTTTTGTGCGGCTAAAACACATCATTTTTGAAAACAAAAATCACTAAATCGAAATTAGAGGCTTTGGAAATTGTTGTGGGTGGGTTGTGATCATTTGTTTTCATAAAAATTTGGGTTAAAATAAATCATGTCTTCTCCTTCCCCAGTTTTTAAAAGTATTTTGTTAGTCAAAAATACACCATTTTTGACAAAAATGTCACCCAAATAGAAATTTCTTCAATCAGTGACTGATGATAATCACTAAGTGGATTTGATTGAAGTAAAGCGTTGTGAGGTACAGTACATGATGGTATGAATTATTGTATTTTTATATGGAAATGTATGGATCGAAATGTGTTTGAAACAGTATGCCAAACTACTGTAAGCTTATAGGTTCCACGTCAAAACAACTTTTCCAAAAGCGCCATAGTACAAACGACTTGAAGATGTTCCATTAACACTTCCCTATCTAATTATTCTCTATAAACACGTACCAATAACCTAGGTTGTAGATAGTGGAATTTAAACACATTTAAATCAGTATAAATTTAAATGAATTACTACCAAGTTAGCAAAATTCAGTATGTTGCTAATGCTATGTTTAACAACGCTGAAATCCAAATGACTTCCTCGTTTTGACTGAAATGGTCATGAAACGTCTTGACCTCGCTGCTGCTTTTATAAGCTTGCTTGTGTTACGTGACTTTATGTGGCCCTAACGTGTCATTTCTGTGGAGTGGTTTTCAATGTTCTGTATGGTTTTGCATATGGGATTAAAATGCGTTCCAGTTTGTGCTCTACATTTGCGTGCATTTTATGAGAATTTGATAGTAGCTATTCCGAACCACAGGCACTCAAAAAAAATCTTAAGCGAAATTCACTAAAAAGGCAAAAATTGCAAAGAATTGGACGAGTGGACAGATGTTACAGGTCACTCTTTCATTTTTGACCTCTGTCTAGGACACGATGGTTCCTAATGTTGGCAATCACGCAGTATTTCCTAGCAATGTGTGATTGCTAGTTATTGGCGCTTATCTACTCAAGAAAGCAATTCTGTAAGTTAAATTAAGAGAGCATTGACCATGTAAATGTTATGTACTTGTAAAACGTCCAGTATGAGTACTGTAACATTTAGTCATCTGTTATTTTAGTTTAGTGTTCTGAATTTATGCAATTCTCCACTGCCCCCAGAGGATATCTTGGCTCAGACTGTGAGCAACATCGTAAACGCATAATGTTTCCTAAAATGGGTTGGATATGTTGTGCAAGGTCAAAGGTCAAGCATCTGCTCAAACCGTACCTACGTGATGAATAAATGCACAATTTTGAATTGAGGTTCGATTGACAAGTGAAATTCGAAAGCTGAGTTTGGTGATTTGCATTTCCTTTTATGTTCACCCCAGCTTAAGTTCACTTTTGGGAATGTCACTGCTGACCTTTATTTTATCCTAACACCCATGATATGCGGAATCCTCGTAATCCCATAAGAAGCTGAGGTGAAATGTGGTGTCAATGGTAAATCAGGAGCCTTTGATCTATTAGTGATCGAAGAATGATAAGTGCTTTTCCAAGATTGTCCAACTCACTTTGTCGTTTGTACACTGTACACGGGATTTTGTGCTGCTTTAGCATACAATCTTCTTGCCTGTTTGTGTGTTGATGTCGTGGCTTTAGCGAATTTTCGGCGTTGAAAACAAGGTCGATTTTTGTAATTGTTTTCAGGGAATTTGCTGGTACTGTATTATGGCATGCAATGCGCATTTTTCGGTTTTCTAGTAACCAAAACATGTTTGAACATCTCAAGATATTGAAATTTGTCTTAGCTGCCTCTTGCATAGTTAGTTAACTATACGGTAGTATCTACAATTTGCCATATGAACGTACTCATGCTCAATGCCTGAGGCTATAAATTAATAAACTGGTATGAAACGTTGATTAACCACCAAAGGTTGCTTATTAATGTAATTTAAAAATAGGCTAGAGACCCACATTGTTGACGTACTGACCAGTTTGATCTAATTTTATAATACTCGCATAATGGGCCGAAAAATGGTCCACTGTATAACAAATTGATGCCTGAAATATTCATAAATTTCGATTTCGATGCGAGCGTGCATAATCATTAAATTATGCAGAAAGTTACCTTCTTTAGCCTACTTTTTCTGCTTTTAATTTATAGCTTTTGAAGGCACGTTCGTAATTTGTTGCAAGTTTAGCTAGGTTTGTATCCGAAGCGAATTCTGTTTCGAATTCAATTTGACCAGTTGGCAACTGTAGAAACTTTAAAAATTAATTCAGACTCTGATGAATAGATACAGTTCTACAAACAATGAAAGAAACTGGTATTTCTTGGAAAATTTCGTTTTGCGAAACGTACTAATTCTTCGGCACGCAATGCTTTGTGTGTTGACCTAAATTCTGTTTTATAAAGCAACAGAATAATATAAAACGTAACTTTTAGACATACTATAAGAAATAATTTACCAGTATTCACTAATAAAAAACTATGATAATGATTTGGAGTGCATCAATTCTAAATTTGATAATTCGTGCAATAACATTGTTGAAAATTATCAGTTATGGCCTTGAAAATTATTTATTCTTAAATAATTATTTCCCATCAACTCATGCCGACCACATACAGTCTTGAGTAGGACTTCAGTGACGTCAATGGCTCTTGCCACTAGCTTTAATTATGTTTATTTGAGTCAAAGCTTCGAATCTATAATTGGTTATTCTTTTCATAATAATCACGTGGCTTATCGATATGTGATTCCAAGAAGTGAAAAAACATCCCCAAACGTTTGAAAAATACCATTGGCGAGCATCGCATGACAACGTAGGTTTTCGTCATTATTCGTAATTAATTTCTTAATTTACTTCATGGGAGGAAGACAATTAGTTTTCTAAACACGGTTTGTGAAAAAAGAAAGAAAAGCCAAACGTCAATGAAGAAAAAGTGTGGTTGTGTGGTTAGCAGAAATAAACTGAAGAAATGAAGGTCACCTGAATGACATGGGAATATTTCAGAAGTTGGAAGAAACTTGCTGAAAGAAACTTTAGCACGACTTGTTGCTAATCTGGGTTTTTCTATCATGGCATTAGAACTTTGAAGTATCATTAGTTATTATCACGTAGACATGTACTTAAACTTAGCTATAAAACAACCAAAATAGAACTATTACCAAAAATGTTACTACATTTGCGAATTATTTACATGTATATTTTATTTTTTCACCTCAAAAGCAGCATGTTATACAGTAACTACATTCTGTAACAAATTTTGTTAAAAATTTTTTGGAAGTATTTTGGAAGTATTTCTAACAAGTCTATTTGCATAGGCATCAGTAATTAAAATTACTCGGTTTAATTTCATAGTGTAATTACCAATAACAAACAGTTGAATTGCGTTACAAAATCTCTCAACTGTAATTGGCTATGTGTAGTCACGTGAACGATGACTTTATTGATTTGAATCACGATAGCCATTAGAAACAAGTTTTCAAATATTAATCCTAGATGGCGCTGCTTTGCCATTGGAAATTTTGCATTGTACGAAAAGTACATTTAGTTTTTAACTTTCAACTATCGATTAAATCTCTTGTGCATATTATTTCACGAAACTTTCTTTTTATGCAGGGTTCGAGCTCGTATGTTATGATTTTCAAGTTTGCATTCTTCCATATATAGTTATTGCTAAGGTGGCTCAAAAATCGCCAAATTTAAGCTCACTAAGCTTAATAGCGACATTTGTTATTTCTTGACTAATACCTGATAATCCGTGATGTTTTTGCCCACATTCAATGCAAATTTCTCTTCCTTTTTCAGGCTTTTGGAGATGCCTCCGTTGCCCAGTCAGTCTTGAGCAATAACACCAATGGCAATTTCATAACCGTCAATTTCGCTTGGGGATTTGCTGTCATGATGGGCGTTTTCGTTTGTGGAGGCGTTTCCGGTAAGTCGAATCACCTGTATTATTTTCAGTTGTACAAAGTTGGGAGAAAACATTGTGAGTATAGTTTGAAGTTTTGGAATATAAGGCATCTAGCCCTCCCTTTGCGCATGCGTCAAGGACAAAATGCATGCTCCAGAAAGCATGAAAAATCCACCATGCCATTCTTTCTTGGTGTTTGCAAGAAACTGATGAATCAAGATGTGATACGTTTCCGCCTTTTATTGATTTGTTATTGCTGTGTGGATGATGCTGCACCCTGCCAGCTGTTGAGCAAATTAAAAGTTCACTGATGCTGTCGCCATCACCAGAAACGGTTTCACTTTAGATGGATTCATGTGGTGATTACTAACCGGACAATTCAGGGAATTTTATATTCAAACTGGACAATTCCGGGAATTTTATATTGAAACTGGACTATTCAGGGAATTTTGAATTCAAACCTGGCATTTTTCAGTATCAAAAATGTATTTTGTGTTTGTTCGCTATAATTCTGTTTAATCAGCTGAAAAATGATTTGCCTGATAATCAAGTCCACCATTCTCGTAAAATTCAGCAATTTTGATTAAGTTTTTCTAAAAGTCGGCGCTCCTAAATTAATCTTACTTTATGCATTGTTGATGATTTACTTTTAAGAAATTCAAATTGCCGTCAGTGTTGCCTTTATTATTAATATTTCTTGGAAACGTTCGCGAGAGATTGCACATAGCATATGATATTTCTGGTAATTATTTTTATTCAAGTTTCGACTAAGGAGTTAATTTCAGTCAATTTTAAAATTTGTGAAATTTTAAAAATTTCTTGAACTTTTATATTGGTGATCTAGATTTTATAAAAAAATCCTTTATCAATTTCTTTCATTATTATTATTATTATTATTATTATTACTATTATTTTAAAAAAAATCAATTTAAAAGAAATATTTTCCTAAAATCCATTATTTCTGGTAAAGCTTTGCAAAGAAATGTTCGTAAATCCCGATATCAGTTTCTTTCATTACTATTATTATTTCCAAAAATAAAAACATTTCAAGGAATATTTACCTAAAATCCATTATTTCTGGTTGTTTTGCAAAGAATTGTTCGTAAATTCCATCATTAGGATTTCAAAAATGACTAGAAGTTATATATTGGCGATCTAGTTTTCATAAAAAAAACCTTCATCGGTTTCTTTCATTACTATTATTATTTCCAAAAATTGAAAATAAAAACATTTCAAGAGATATTTACCGAAAATCCGTTATTTCTGGTAAAGTTTTGCAAAGAAATGTTCGCAACTTCCATCATTAGGATACGTACGCTTGCTAATGTCGAGTAAAACCTACCATTTGAGATGTACTTTTTCAAAACTTTCACCTGCATTTCCTTATCAATATTACTAAAGATTGTTTTCAATAGAATTGTGGCACACATATTTAATCATTCAAATATATTTTTTGAATCTTGCAAATTACGAATTACGATACTTCGAATGATAGTTTCGAAAGTTTACAACTCCATTTTTGAAATGGTCAATATTCCAGTTATTTCAGACTTTTATTGTTTTTCATCCGATCCTACATGTTCTTACATGTAGAATCAATTTCAGGAAAATTGCCAATGAGCCAAGTGAGCTGGCACAAATGAGCCATGAACGGACTCTGGAGATTTGGACTCTTTTCTCGAATTGCTGCAGTTTATCTAATTTGTCTGCTATCTTTTATTAAACCTCTTGTATTCGGCATTCTTTGAAGCGTGTCCTTTCTGTTCCTTTATCTTCAAGTCTAATGCAATTGGCGAAGCTTTTAAAATATTCAAGTCCATTCAAATACGCAATAGACAATGGTAGACAATTTGATATCGCCACTGAATAAACCATGAAAATGTCTAGACTTCGTATGCACGATAGCCATGTTTTCGAAAAAATAACAATGCTTGTTGTTCTTTCAAAGAGATTGACAAGACAAATTACGTTAAAAAGCATGCAAACTTATTAACGCTCAATCTAGGTGGTATTTCCTCATCCCATTCATTTTATTAATGTATCATTTTGGATAAAATTATTCTTTGCAAAGTTTGTCTATTAAACTAAACAAATTCAGGCTGTTTCATAGTCCTGTTTTATCAAGTAGCCAAATAACCACATTATAAATCTGTCGAAAGCAAGTCATTTACAGGAATGACATCTTCATTGGGGTCACTGATGAAGACTGGACTTTCTTAGCTTTTAAAAAAATAGAGGCAACTTTAAATTGATGAGGTCTTTAAATGGAACCACAGAGGAGCTATAACTTGACATTCCAATTCACTTATGGGACTTTTTTTCTTTCTTCAAGTATCACATTTAAAAGCTATACTTTTGTACATGTTGGCTTTCTTTTAAACCTTTTTTTTTGAATTGATCAAATCACCTTATTAAATTTCAGATCGAAAGATGTAAAGCCTGTTGTCTTCTCAGATTTAGTTTCCTCATGCATTTACTTTAAAGTAACGAAATTTAGTCCACCTGCTTCAACGCTCGTCATGCTCGATAATGAAATTGCTGAGAAAGTTGATACCCCTAAAGGATTGATGACCCAATCAATGCCTTATAGCATGACAAGAAAATCAATACCAACATCCTTCTTTTTATTTATTTTTTTTATTTTAGCGTAAATCAAGTCTCAGATTCTCGGACATGCGGGTTGTGGGTTGCGTGACATGTGGGTTGGTGCGTTTGCTGCGTCGCTTGATTTTCCAAATATTGAAGTCGCTTATCAAAGTCTTGTTGATGGACGTTTTTGGGATTTATATTTCAAGCAGTCGGTAAATTTACAGTTCAAAGTGTCAAACCTTTCAAAAACAGAGTATTGTGTGTTCAAATTGTTCATTAATTCTGGGCATTATCAGTGTACTATGGGCTGAAAAAGGATTTCCCAAAATATACGATGTGATATTTAAACTTTGAACAATTCTTACATTGGTTACATAAAAACTTTCTTCGTCATTTAATGAAACCCTTCATTTTGGGGTTTGTGTAAAATAATTGGAGAGTGCCCAATGTACAAACCTTTCAAAAGCAGAAATATTCCTTGTTCATTACTCGCTGAAGATTCTTTGCAACCAATACAGGAATCGTTCCAAGTGCATTATTTTCTGCATGTATTTGTTACGTACATGTGTTAGTTACGTACTCGGTCCTTTTCCATTCAAGTGCCAGAGAAATTAAAGAAATCGTATAAATCATAAAAGATTACCATTCCACATATGACAGATGTACATCACCATAATACGTCTCAACCGAATCCAAAATTACAATTAGCCTTAGCATTACTCACGGGTTCAGATGGATGTCAATTTTAAGCAGGCATTCAGCTTGTATCAGGTCATATTATCTTGAATGCCCTTAAGGCCATGTTGCTATCAACAACAAACAAACACATGCCCTTAATGCAATAGTCTTAATTTGACTTACTGACGTAGATCGTTTCTTCTGGGGCCCCCTGTATCCATTTACATGTATACATGTATTAGGCTAACAGTCATATTGACGCTTCTTTCACCATGCAAATATCCTTAGTTTTTGGCTTTTAGGTCTTTCAATCACATGAGATATGTATCTAGCATTGTGAGAAATTCCGTAATTTGAAAAGAAAATTGTGCTTCCAGCACCTATGGGTCGGCTGATTATTGAAATGCATAAATGCAGTTTGCATCGAATAAGAGTATTCATCTATGCCGGTTGATCATACTGTATATGTACGTTGTTATGAAAGGAAGGCAGGGCCCCCAATTTCTTTAAGTTAGGAAAGCCCTTTCGGGCGTTAATAAGTGGTACCTCCAATGATAGAAATCATAGAAATCCATAGTTGCCCTCAAAGCAGAAATGCTTGAATGAGTGTCATAGAACTGATATTGCATTATACGATCTAATGTAACACATTTCACAGCTAACGAAAACTCTGGATGCATGGTGATTTATTTGGGATGGCTACCAGCTTTATTGACGCCATTATCCCTTACAGTATTTATTGAAGGAAAGGTGAAAAGGCCATTTCTGGTATGTTGGAAAAAATTCCGGATTTTTACCGGATTTTATGCACTTTTGATTACGTTCAAGAACAGTGATAATTCGAGTAGTTACATTATGTAGCTGATTTCTGCCACGACGAAAACCTGCAAAACTACCAAGAAATAACTGTTAAATATTTTCCCATAACAGTGTTAATTTCAAATTATTTCATCTTTATCATATACTGAACTTGAGTACATGATCGCCATTTACTTGATCTAACACTGATTGCCAACATTAAGGGTGCCTTTAGTGTCAAATAAAAACATAAATCAATCGTTTTCAAGTTTATAGGACTATTGCACATTATGTCTAAATGTCCGTTTAGACTATACAAGAATAAACATGTACATTATATTGCAGCTAAGTTATACAACTTGTTTGAAAATGTTAAGTAACAAATTGTACAACAGATAAACTAATTTGTTATAGGCCTATAACAATGTTTTGTGATAGTGTAAACGCACCTTCAAAATGTTTGCTACAATGGCTTAAGGTAAACATTTGATCTTGTTTGGGGCAATATTACCAAAAAGATGCATCCTTAAATTTACAAAATTACATTATATCGGTACAGACTTATTTTGTGGACATCCTTATTGCATACTTGTATATTTTAATTGACAGTGCATCTAACTTAATTTTTAACAACTAAAGGCACTGGAGTGGAAAATGCTATTTCTGTACTTCAGGTGGCATATTCTCATGACCTGAGCCATAAATCATTTCAAGGCTGGCACGCTGATATTGTGAAGGTGACGCATTCTTAATTGACGAAATTTGCATACGGTCCATTAGATTTATTATGTCATTCACGTGTTCGTACCATCATAAAGGGGACGACTATTGTTATTACTTGCCTTGTAACCGAGGAAGTATAAATTTTCGTTATGTTTGGCATTCCTCGAATTCATTCGTCCTTGCTTATGTTATTATCTTTGCTTTTATTTTTCTGATGTAGGTGGCCACATCAATCCGGCAGTGTCGGTTGCCTTGGCCACGGTTGGGAAGCTTCCATGGAGAAAAGTGCCCATTTTCATGGTCGCACAATACGTTGGAGCATTCCTGGCTTCTTTGTTCATCTATCTCGTCTATGAAAGTAAGTGTAATGCGATTAGAAACATTGGCTCAGTTAATCTGATCTCTAAGTCATAAAAAGTCATTCACACCAGCCCTGTTTGTGATTCCTAATGTGACATGTTATGATAATAAAATGCGACAGCTTTAAAGGCTAAACGTTGACACGTTCGAGACAACTACTGTACAGTCTGAATTTTGTTTGTTCAAAAGGAAACTTGAAATTTCGAATTTAACATTGCAAGAACTGATTGAGAACTGATTGTAACCTGAAAACCTGATGATATTCAGGGTTCCCACTGACCTGGAAACCTTGACTTGTGGGGGAAATTTCAAATTTTCTGGCTCAAGTCAGGTAATTTTGTATCAACTACATTGTATTATGTCAGCTTTAAAATTGTCATAATCTAAATTGATGAATTGAAGTTGTTTATGATGCAGCTATCTACAGTAAATGTAGCCACATTTACTGTGTGGGATAATAGTGGAATCTGCAGATAGCATAGAGACATTACTGATTTGAGAAAGAGCGTTTATGTTTTTCAGCGTTCGAAGTATTAAAGACAAATGTCAGTAATTGGTAAATTTTGTTTCCAATTTTTCTAGAAACAATTTTTGATAATGTAAGGTTTTTTTTTTCCAAAAACGTGAAAAAGTCAGGGAAGTTGAAAATGTAATTTGAGTGAGAACCCTGATATTTAAGTCAATTTTCTGGTGAAATTTTCTGTTTAACACGACCTGTTTTAATGCGAGAATTGTGAATAGATATATAGAAACGCTAGCTTGCTCCGATGATTATAAAAGTAAATTAACTGAGATTAATATTGTGTATGTCGGGGTCAATATACAAATTGTACAGTATAGGGAGGGGGTCTGAAAACCATGAAAACCTGCTCCGCCATAGACCCAATGAGAAAGTGGGTTTCACCTACTGTAACTATTCGTGTTTCGTCATTTTCTGGCAGTTGAACAGATAAATTAAGAAACTGCGTTAGTTAAGATTAGGTTAGACACATAAACAAAAAAACATGAAAAAGGATTGGGAGCTGGATAACATGTAGGTAGTTTCAAGCTCGAGATAAAATCGTTTAATGTCAACTTGTATTTTGAAGCTAAATGTCTGGGGTCATGTTAGGTTAACGACTGTGAATAGACCATGTTTTTGAAAGGATACGAGCAAATAGTGAAAGGACTGGTAAGGACATCGCCCTCTGAATCCAAAGAAACCTTTTAATTCAAAGGAAAGCGTGGAAGGATAATCTCTTTTCAAATTATGCAAACAATACCGTTGATTTGCTCGGAAAATTCAGTGAACAAAAGAGGCCACTGGGGAGCATGCAATTGATAACTTAACACATGCAAATTATACTTGATGAGATAGTTTTAATGGCTTCTGGTCCTGCAAGTTTTAATTATGCGGTATTGGTAACCTTGCTAATTTTAACGTAATAGATATACGGTAAAGATGATACTGTACGAGTTCATTTGCTAAATCAGCGCTTGTAATGGCTGTACCCATATGGAAAAAATTCATTTTAAAATGTATTATTTAAAATACATTTACAAATGCATTTTGGAATATATGTAGATGCATATATGGGAATGCATTTCAAAATGTATTCCGGAATGTATCTGAATTATATTTCCTAATGTATTTGGACATGCATTCACAAATATATTTAATTATACGTGAATGCATATATTTGAAAATGCATGGGCAACCTGGAAATCTTTATATAAATGATACAAAAAAACAAAACGCTTGAAAATGTACCACGTTTATTACTAAAAAAAACTTAGTGTTTATACTTACCTGGAAAACTCAGGGAATCTTATTTTAAACTTGGAAAACTCAGGAAATTTCGTTCTCAGAATTTAATAGACACCCTTATTTACAAATGTTTTACCTTTATATTCGTGTCTCGATCCAAATGCATAATTTAAGATGTTAATATTAATGTAATAAGCAAATAATTCTTGAGAGCCCATTTGCATTGTATTTTTTATGAGTATTTCATATTAACCAGTGAACGTTGGTAAAATTAAGAATAGAGATGATTTTAGGAATACATTTTTTAAATTCAAATGTATTTAAAAATATATTTAGAATGCATTTTTTCAATATGGGTAATTATAACCCACCGCACTAAACGAATGACGTCTGTTTATAATGCATGCGATGTTCAAATACATAATGTATTTATGATGTTTCTTGCTCTTTTCAGACGCTCTGATGGAGTTTTCTGGTGGGAATTTGACGATTACAACTGCTGGTATCTGGGCAACCTATCCTCAAGAATACCTGTCAATTGGTAACGGACTGGGTGATCAGGTAAGCAAAAGGTGGGATGGAGAAAAGTGAAACATGCTAGACTTTGTGATTCCATGTATACCGGTACATGTATGGTGTTTACGAAGGTGCATTTTCGACAATGTTTTTCTGAGATACTTAACCAGAAAGTGCATGGGTGCAGATACAGGGCATGATAATGTTTCCAAAATCTATAAACCTAATGTAAAACCCCATAAGGTTGTAACTGGTAAGGTAAGACTGTTCATTTGTTAAGCATTGAACAGCCTGCCACTTTTCTTCATGCTCGAATGCAAATGGTGGTGTTGTTGAAATGATTTCCACCAACTGACTTGATGTGACAGACATTGTGAAAAAAGTTAAATTTAAAAAGTAATTGTGGAATACGCTGTACGCAGATGGTAGTTACAGCAGCCAGTTCATCTGGAATAAATCGAGATTAAATCAATTTTTTGTTGTACTAGATAACGACGTTCTGCGTTCATACCAAAGAAATAAAAAAAAACTAGTAGGATCTTAAAAAATGTGCAAAAGATGTATTTCAACCCTACTTGTCTATTAGGCAAGAACTACATATATAAAATAATTGCATGTTAGCTACATTATTACTTCAGTTTACTTTTAGTGTTTCGTAAACGCTCTAAAATACTGTAGATGGGTATACTACGCTGTACTACAAAATTGTCCCTGCTCCAAATGTTCAAAAAACGTGTTCTGACGTGTCCTAACCTATCTTGGCCTAAACTAACTTAAGGCTGTCCAAAATTCGAGTTGAAATTCCGTCATCTTGACGTTGTGTGACGTCATCCCTATCCCTGCCTTGCAAAAAAATTACTTTGACATTTTCTCTTTAAAAATGTTCTAATAATGGCTAAATTTTATTTTTTCTCCATGAATATTAAGTCGTTTACAAGGGATCGTTCTCTTTTTTAGTTAATGAAAATCCTCTGATGATTTATAAAAATATATAAGCATGGCAAAAATACGAAAGGTCATTCGAAGGTCAATTTCCCTCACTTGCAAGTGACCTTTTGAATTTGTACCATATTTTTTTTTATAAATCAATGGAGGACTTTATTTAACAAAAAAAGAGAACAATCGCTGGTAAACGACTTAATCTTGATGGGGAAAAAAGTAAAATTTAGCCATTATTAGAAAATTTTCAAAGAGAAAATGTCAAAGTAAATATTTTCAATGGAAGGTGTAGGAATGACGTCACACAACTTCACGATATCGTAAGGGGTTGTAGATTGCCTTAAAATGTAATTGCTTTATTAGGTTACCCTAACAGCAGACAACCACTGTCAACCTACGAGCCATTAGGAGTAGCTCACTTTCTCATAGTGTCGATTCTGAGGGCAGGGCAGCAGCAGGGAATGTTCAGTAGTACAGTATTGTGAATTTCTACACAATACCACGATTTGCAACTGCAGTTTTACTTCACTTCTAAAGCTACAATAGTTTTTCTGCAGAAGTTTTTATTGGGTAGTGCACGGGGTCCTAGCTTTTGTCCCGTAATTTGTGACTAATTTGTGTGAACAGTTGTGAATAACTGCACAGGAATTTTCTCCTGATTCTCCCGCATTTTTCTGAATTTCCTACCATCGCTTCAGCAAGTCCATCTTCCTGTCTGTGTAAGAATCCAAGATGGCCGCCAGTGCTTTCTTTTCTTCCTAGTGGTCTCTTGTCATCGATTATCAGTAATTGCCACCATCCAAGGCATGATCAAAGGATTATCATCGCTATTCGCTCACAGAATAAATTCCAGCACAACTGGTCCCCAGAAAATCCACCTTCCCATCGATATCCAACTCCTTCGTGAGTCGCTTGTCAAGATCCTCCCCCTCTATTTCTACTTTCGTTAACAGAATTTAGTCCCCACATTTTACGACCCACTGGATAGCATGGTTTTTTTTCTTCTTGCTAGTGGAAAACTATGCTCTGTCAAAATATAAAGCACCGCTGGCACTGCGATTCTGTCTGATCTAATAAAGCGTGTGATCTTTGAGATTGCTCCCATATCTATGGAGTATGGAAGATGTAAGCCCTCTTAAGCGATGCTATGGAATAAAGCATTATATGAGAACACCAATGATAAATGGGGAAAAAACTGCCGAAATTGGATGAATCGAGCAGGCGTTGTTAAATTGCGACCGAAACACTTTTCTGCGAGTTATTTAGAACTAGAAAATTCGTGAAGCAAAATGGACTTTTGGGCTTTTGGACCCCCTCAGCTAATCTATTTTCGTCTAAATTGGACAACCCCCTCTTGCATAGGAGTTGAACAATATTCTTGTGCAAACTAACATCCTTGAAACAGGTGCTGAATATTAGTATTCGTTTAGAGAGGTTATTAGTTTGGACAGTTTGAGGGGCAGAGACCTGCCACTTGAAAACTGGTTTTATCAGCCATAAGCACGACGTCAGTAGTATAGTAAAAGTCATCTCTGGACCACTTTAACTTTAAACATAACTTTAAATATTTACAAATTTAAAAATATAAAGAACTAAAATATTAAATTAATTTCGCAAGTTAAAGATGAAGTTAAAATAAATAAGATTTTAAGTAAGTTAAAATTGTTATTTATTTATTTTAATTTTTTCTTTAACTTGTGAAATTCATTTAATATTTTAGTTCTTTATATTTTTAAATGTTTAAAGTTATTTCTGTAAAGTGGTCCAGATATGACTTTTACTATATACTACTGACGTCCCCATTTGACGCCAAGGCAACTTAGGACGTTTAGGACGATCACTGAGGACTATAAATTTTGTTTGTACATGTGTTTATATAAAGTCACTTCGATAACTGCAGGGTGTATCCATTTCATGGAAATCTAGGAAAAGTGATGAAATGAAATAAGTCATCATGTAAAAATTATGAAATTTACATTAGGTTCATGAAATTTTTGCCTTTGATCTAATTGAATTGAATTAATTCACAAAAAATAAAAATTTTGGTTAAAATTCATCATTTATCATCCAGTATTGTAAAAAAAATTGCCTATGGCGTTTTTTTTGTCCATTGATCATGTCATGACTGTGGTAGAGGATGTCTTTGAAAATTACAATTTTGATATATCATATAAAACTTGAAATCATCCATATTCTAATAGGCATTGCAATTGTTGAAGTCATGAAAAAGTCATTGAAAAGTCGTGGAATTTGCAGGACCAAATTCCAAAATTATTAAATATCAAAAATATCAAAAATATCAAAATTATTAAATATCAAGTTATGGAGGCTTATTAGATTCAACAGGGTCCCACGTTGGGAGCGGCACCTAATATTAGTTCTGAGAGGATATTACTTTAGACAGTATTTGATCTGATAGGTTCTATGGCAGTGTAAACACTTGCTACAAATATACGTTCTATCTGTTTTCTTTGTTGTCGTTTATGCAGGACTCCGTTGCAAAATCACGTGGCTGCTGCTTTGCCTTAATGTTAATTTGAAACAATGAAAAAAGTAACAATGAGAAACTCGAAATAATATTAGTTTCTCTTTTTTCCATGATAAAGTCTCTATTTTCATTAAGACGAAAAAAAAATTATAATGAGAAACGTTATACAGTACAATAGGCTTTTGTCTTTTAGTTCCATATTAAAGTTGTCATGCCGTTGTTATGGACTGGTTACCCTAATTAATTATTCATTGCGCATGTAATCGCCTGGAGAAAATCAGATTCACTCCATTAGTAATTTAACGTGGTGATAATGTAGACGCTACTGTATAATCAGATTCCCAAACGTGCATTTTGAGAATGTTAGATGGAAAAACGTTTAAGGCCCTGAAATACATGTATGTTCGTAGACAATTTCTAAATTGTCATCAGTCTGACAGAGTAGAACATAGTAGTTGGGTACTGTGTTCTTGGGTTACAAAGCTGAACAATCTTAATTTCTGGAGAGCTTCAATTGCCTAATAAATGTTGCTGTAATTGCATCATGGTTAACTGCGTGATTGCAAGTTGATTGGTAAACATCTCTTAAATTGACAACACGAAAGTGAATTAAAAATCAGTATATACAATCACCATTGTTGCCTAGAAATGACAGGTCGAAATTGGAGCTTGTAGTCTGCTGTCTGGCTTGAATTTTTGATGTTGGATAAAATTGGCGTTAAGAGGATGATAAACCAACTACCTGGAGCTATTGAAATTAAACCACTTAGCCCTGCACAACAAACGATATTTAAACGAAAGTTAGATCTTACTGCAATATATTATACTCTTCGTATAATGCAAAGTTTTGTATGCATATTGTGCGCCAAATGGTAAACGACGCCATCTAGGGTCTATATTTGAATATGGCTGCCATTACTCAATTCAATGATGCCATCCTCTACGAACAAATGTTTATTAAAATCACAAGAGTTAACTTACACTTTTGTCAATATTAAACTTTATTGTTCTACGCCAAAGCGTTTATTTATAAACGCTTTTCGAATGAGTATATTTAAATAACACGTTTTTGTGACTAACATGCAGTTACGTGCTATGGTTTCCTCAGTAATTCTGAAATATATGATGGAAGATGTTCCCATATCTTTTTTATAAATATTATCTTCCAAGTATTGGTATTCGATATTTGTTGGGAATTGTGTTCTAAAATGCACAAAATGTTTATCTCAACCTTCCTTGTTTAATTGACAAGTATTACACCTATTCTGGCTGTCGCTATTTATCATTTTTTTTTTGTTTTTTGCCTTTTTACTATCCTGTATTTTTTTTTTTGTGTCTATTCTAACCTAACCTAAACAAATCTACAAATGTAATTTTCATTATTTTGCCTACCCTAACCGCAGGCAATCACTGCCAGCC